>CAJVPQ010001025.1:0-21051 GCA_910591825.1 Funneliformis caledonium
AAAAGCACTAGTTGGAGAATTAGAGCAACGAAAATCAAAACGTTCACGTATGGGTTAGAAAATAAATAAAATATTAATAAAATTTCGCCACATCGGGCTTATGTTTTAGCTTATAAATAAACAAAGTTATGCGCAATGTATTTTCTGCTTTCAATAATAAATATGGCATTTACTAACCCACAGATTTATTTGTTCTTGTAAATTAATCATCATTTGGGGGTGTTGTGGGAATAATCGAAATAATGATACCGAAAAATTCTGAAACAGGAAAAATTTCGTAAATGCACCATCTATATCTCAAGTCACTCCAGTTAATGCAGATGCTGACTATGAGGATGACCCTTGTGAGAAGGAGATCGAAGAGGCTCTTGGGGAGAAATTCCGGAGGATACATTGCCAAGTTCTCATAATTCTGATGATGATGCCTCCGATTCCGATGATAGACTCGAATCACCCGATCCATATTCTCGGGATCTCAGCATCAGCAATAGTCGGTAGTAATCGGAAGATTACGTAAATAATACATAGATCTATCACCCGAAATGCGCAGTGCGATATCTTGCCGTATATATATATATTTTTTTTTAACAAAAAACGAACGTTAAATCTTTTTTTTTTTCCCCCGAAACAAATATGCAAATAGGACCAGCATACTCACAACATATTGCAGTGTGAAGAAGTGCCAGACTTTTCTAATATAAGTTCGAGTGGTGTTGGTTTGAAATAAGACCGGTTGTGAAGCTTACAGATACTAATTCTATTCAACTTTCTAGGTGACTTACAAACTCGAAGACGTGGAATTTTAACAATGTATGAAATAGAGCGTGGGCCCCTTTGATCTATGATCTATGGGTGAAAGAGTTCATATATCAAGATAGATCTCTCGTTATTATTCGGAAAAAATTAATTCTTATATTTTTTCGAATTTCAATGAGAAAAAAAGGGGGGATTTCGATTGCAGAATGTGATGCAACTAACCATATAAAACTCGAAAAGGAAAGATTCCACGGTATTCGATGATGAGTTTAACTCTATGGAATCATTAGTACAGGTATGTACGATTTTTACCATTTTCGATCATGGTTTTTGATATATATGCTTTATCCGGGCGTTACTATCTTGCCTTTCTCTACTCTAGCCTCGGACTGGAACTTCATCATATACACACTGGAAAGAATCTATTGCTCGAAATCTGACTATCACAGCGTCTTCACCAAGGATTACTATGCAAAACTTCGTTAAGTGATGAAGGAGGTTATTGGGATCGTAGATTTGTGAAAGATAGGGTCGAATTTGATGACTCTCCAGATAGTAAGAAGGCAAGGATAAAAAAACTATATTAAAGAATGATTGGGTAGTTCGGCACCATTAGCAGTTGTTTCGCAAATAAAAAATTTTTAACACTGCATACGATCACATAACCAGTCATGATTTATCTCTAAATGCTATTATTTTTGATGCTCCGCATACTAATGCAGGGCAATTTCAGAATTAGGATCAGCAAATTAATAAACATTAGGATTGCTATATTTGTTCATGTTTTGCAATGATCGTAGCGATGAACTGCGGAAGGATATTAATGATAAAAAATGCTGGGTAAATCGAGGCGTCCGGCAAAAGAATAAATAAAAAAGTTCTATACACCCTTTCAAATGCACTATTCAAACAGAATCAAACAATCAAACCAAATAACTTTCGCACATTTACAATCGAAACATAAAATTCTGCGCATACTCTCAAAACTCTAACAATCTCACTCGAACCAATTACTCAATCTATCTCCGCAAAATGCTTTCAAACTCTGATATGTTTTTGATCGTACTCTTCAGCATCGTAATTATAATCTATGAGATGTTAACCCGAGGTGTCCTAACAATAGAGATGCTCCAAGGCATTTTTTCAGGGAATGCCATAATATATATAATCTTTGCGGGGTGATTATATTTTTACGCAAATATCTATCTCCAGCTCCGGCAACAAGTCGCCCAACTCGAAAAATAAATATTGGCGTTAAATAATGAAATACAAAAAATGAAAGGAGAGGTGGAATGGGAACGTGTATCGCAAGGTAAGAAATATTCTGATCCCCTGATTATCTTTTTGTATATATTCTCAAAGGTAAAGAGGTACTAACTTTTTATTATCTATCATTAGGTTCGTCTCAATTCTCTTCCGGTCGTGTATCTACCAGTCAATATTCGGAATATCCCGATGAAGTCCAAACTTTATGGGTGGAATTCACAGCCCTATTTAATTGAAGAAGAAGAAGGGAGGGACGCTCCCACACACAAGCATACAATGTGTTTACTTTAGTAAACCATTTAAGCTCAGCGACTTTGGCGAGTTTCTACCGCCATCAAAAACTCCGAGAACTACTTCCTTGGATAAAATTGAAGAATGGGTTGAAAGAGAAGAGAGGAGAGATTCTAGTAGTAGTAGTAGTAGCAGTAGCGATAGTGGTAGTGGAGGTGGCAATTAGTCGAGCCAAAGAATAGAAGCAGTCATTGTCTTTCGAGACAGACTTTGGGTCCGACTGCAAGTGTTCTAATATATCAGACTAATTACCTATGGCAACTATCTGTTATTTAGAATGCGTTTTCCCATGTAACTCCGCGAAATTTTATTTTTATTTTTATATCAAAAATACGAAAAAATATCTTTATTGTAAAAATTTTACATAATATTTAAATAAAAAAATTTATTAGTGCAATAAGAGAATCTGTTTTACTTACATAGAAGGATCTTTGGCAAAATAATCACTAACCTTATTCTCCGATTTCATATCCCTGTATGTTTTTACCACATAATTGATTGCGCGTAGAGAAAAAGAAGCATTTCTGAATTTTTCATCTAAGTGATATTTTTGGATTTGAGATTCTAATGCGGTAACTGGTGCATCCTTTTCAATACTAATACCAATTATCTGACATTGATCATATCCGAAAAATGTGCTAGTAGGAATAACAAGGAAAGCAACACGAATTAATTTGCTCATTTTCTTTTCTCTGATCCTTTGAAGCATTAAAGATAAAGAAATATTTTTTCAGAAAATCACTTAATAGATTTTAGGAAAAATATGTGACTACTGAAAAAATATTATTTAGGTGATCGTTTCATATTTAAACTATTTCTCGATGGTAATGAACACCTAACCTTAAAATGTATTACCACATCTATAACTAGAAAGCTACAAACAAACACCCTTCTACCATTCTGATCATCATGAGTATAAGCAAAATATCATACTGGTGGACCTTATTTGGGACTTTAATTTTTGAGAAACTTGTCTCAGCCTTATATGATAATAGTTATATATAGATTTGGTAGCTATATTAATATTTTACCCATTTCATAATATCCTGTAATCAAAAGAATATCCTTCCTTCTGATACGCTTTATGTATTTTTTTGCATTAGGATAAAATCAGGTATATTATAATATAGAAGCCTACAGACCAGTGTGTAAAATTCATGTGCACAATGTGCACATGTGCACATTAAATTTTTATGTGCATATATTACACAACATAAAATGTGCATAAATAATTACTAAAATAGATAAATTATATATAAAAATGGATAAATTATTTATAAAAATGGAAATACTTGCATTAATTTTCTATTTTTAGTACAACTTGTGCACATGACTTTTGGTTTAAATTTTATATACTGCTACAGACTATATGGAGCTCATCATACAGATCTATCATAATTTGAGGTTGACTCATTCTTAAGATTGAAATATTATAATACTATAAATCAGGGTTGAATAATAGAATGTTTGATTTAGCATATTCACAGCTTTTAGATACAAATCAGAAGCTTCGTAGTGAACTTCGAGATGAAATTTCTATTAATAAGAGTAATAAGAAAAAAATTTCATCTCTTGTAAAGGAGCTTGAGCAATATTATAGAACTATTTCATTATAGGATAATACTATCATAGTCTATGAGAAAGTGATAGAGAAATTTAAACAGAAATATCTGATTTGCAAAAACAGTTTGGAGTTTTACAACAGGATAAAAAATTTAAAAATGAGGTTAGATCTATTCAAGATAGCCAAATCATAGAATTTGAAAATAAGGTTGAAAATCTTAAAGTAAGAATTCAGATTCTCATAGATAAAAAAATCTTAATAAATGCTTTAGATATAGCAATAACTAATCTTATTGCAAATGTTAATAAAGGGTTAGATCAAATTAAAATCATATTAAAAGGGTTGATACGCCTATGCAAAATCTCGCTAATATTATAGATGAAATCAGAGACTCATTAAATATTATTTAGATTACTTTGCAAAATATCACAACTGAGAAAGATCAATATTAGAACCTATTAAATGATTCAATTTAGCAGGTAGATGATCTTAGAAATCAGTTAAATAATAGCAAAAATCAGAATTTATAATTATAATATTTATTAGATAAATCTTACGTTCAGGTTGAAAGAACTATGAGAGAAAGGAATGTAGCTATAAGGGGGAAAGATAATGCTTAAGAAGAGTAAGATATAACTATTTTGGCTTAAGTATATGAAATTTATCAAATGTTAACTTTGACTCTTAGGCAAGTTCCTAACTATATAGGTATAGAAACGCTAAATGAATATATATAAAAAATTATAAATATTTTTGAATCTGCTAGTTTTATAATCATGAACACCAATAATGCTAATGCAAACACTTTTGTTGATACTCAGAAATGTGATATTTTAAAATCTAAAATGATGGATAAATTTTCTTTAGTACTAGCAAATGATTCCTATACAGGTGGTAATCCTGCTATTAATTTACCCATCATATTTACAGTTTGGCTTCATCATAAATGTCAAGAAGTGATGACTAGAAATACAGAATTAGCTTTACAATCACTGATACAAGAAAGGTTTAACCCAGCTGATTTTTCTAATATTTACGAATCTAGAATCTGAAAATATATAGTAGGTTTTGCAAATGATCAGATATTACTAGTATTATATACTCATTTACCTTCAGATCTTTGTAATATTGTGAAAATTTATATGATCATAAGAGGTGTTGGTAACCAAATTGTGAATAATTTCTTTGCTAATCTTAGGAAGTGTTAGGTAAAATGTCAAGTTAGACCAAATATGTTTTCTCAAAACTAAATCCAACTCTAAGTCAGTTATCAGGAAGCTATTTTAGTTGATTTTAAAAAGTTAAATTCTAAAATAACTTCTTTAGAGATACAGTTAGTAAAATCAATACAGATACATTCTAAACTTACCTAACATTTACAGTTATTAGAAAATGTAGTTAATTCAAATAATGCTTCAATCTTTGATAGTTATATTAATCAAGAATTGGAAAAAAGATTAGAAGTAATTAAAATTAATTTAGCCAAACTTACCAAACTCATAAGAGAAGATATCATAGATACCAAATCAACTCAGTATTCAGAATTCTCAGACTATAATAAAGGAGGAATAAAAAAAGATTAGAACGAATTGAAGCTCACCTAGCCAAATTTGTTAGAAAAAATACTGGAGATGCTAAAACACCTCAGCGTTAACGCTTGAATTTCTCACCTTTTAGAGGATTAGAAAAAAAGTTAGAATAGATCGAAGTCCTATTAGCTAAACTTACCAGAGATCCTAAATCTAGAAGTAGTCAAGTTCATATAGCTACAGCAGATGATTGGTCTAATCCCATTTTTTCTAATAATAACACATCTAAACTTGAAGACAATGATTATAACTCTGATAATTCGTCAGCCTGTTAAGACTTCATAAATTGTGATATGAATATTTACATAAGTTATAGAAATGGAAAAAAAGTGAATTATGATGAGCAAAGTAGATATTCTGATAAATCCTCAAAGTTTAAGGTCTCTAGTAAATCTGAGCTTCATAAGGTAAAGCAAGATAATAATTTATCTTCCACCTGTAATGCCTCATCAGATAAAGATAATTATGGTAAGTGTGTGTCTTTAGAAGAAATTATTCACAAAATCATTCAGATCGAATTTGAGAATTATCTTTCGTATATAATTCAGTAAGCTAAAAAGTATGTATTTACCTTAGCTCAAAATTTAAATGAAAAGGATATTTTGGATAGATCCATGGAGATAGATTTTGTTAAAAAGAAGAAACTCACTATAAGCATTGCATTTATAAAATGTAAGATTAAGCATCTTAAAATTTCAACTATGTTACTGGACTTAAGTATATAAAATATGAAATTGACAAATCTATAAAACATAATCTTAGTGGTATTGATATTATATCAGTTGAATTTATTGGAGTCATTCACAATTTATCAATAACCTTAGCTCCTGAATTTACTATATATGAAGATTTTATAGTTGTAAAATACTCTAAGCCAATGCTAATATTTTTGAACCCTTTTCTTAAAAATTATAAATGTACAATTGACTGAGATAAAGATGAATTAAAGATTTCTCATAATGGTAAGAATTTAATTATTCTAGTTACCATACACAAAGTCAAGAATAAGCTTAAGATGAATTGCATGAACATTACTTCTGAATGTGATACTTTCTTGACTTCAGATAAAATTTCACAGGATTTAAGTAAAAATGGTATATTAAAAAAAAGTGAGTTATAGAAGCTTGAAAAAATACTATATAACACTCTTAAGTATAATTCAGAAATCAATAAGTATTATGAAAGATTACAGATATGCTATGATAAACTTCTTAGAGAATAAGCAAGTTATTTTTCTAATATATTCTTTATATACTAGTCGAAATAGTTCAAATTAGCTAAAAATTGGATAGCCAATTTTAGGCTAATTTTGATACTATTTACAATTAGCATAAATAGGTGCTGATTGATGCTGATCGATCCCAATCAGACATGGCCATTTAGAACTTAAATTCAACCATAAATCAGCCTAAAATTGGCATCAATTCAATATTAATTTAGCAACAATTCAGACGTCAATCAATACCAATCAACTCTAATTAGACAAGCAATTCAGCATTACATTTTATTTATTAAATTTATCAAATATTAAAATTTTATTAATAATAAAAACCTAATATAAATTTGTAAAAATATAAAAATATAACAAAAAAAATATCACTAAAACCTACTGATTAATTTTCTATTAAAAATAGAATAATAAAATAATAAAATATGATTCATTTCCTTCTAAAATCCTTTTAAATCATCCTAAATATAGATAAATAAAATAATATATAATAAAAATATGATTCATTCCTTCTGAAATCGCTTAAAAAACGTAAAAATAATAAATATAAAATGTAAAATATAGAAAATCAACCCAAAATCACCTGAAAAACATAAAAATAATAAAATTGACTCATTTTCACCTTAAATCGCCTAAAAAAATGTAAGAAATAATAAAATCAACCCATTCCTACCAAATCGTCTGAAAAAAATAATGTAAAAAATAATAAAATTTACCTGTTCCTACCCAAATCACCCAAAAAAAACATAAAGAAAATAATAAAATAATAATAAAATCGATTTATTCTCACTCCAAATCGTCTAAAAAAGTAAGAAATAATAAAATCAACCCATTCCTACTCAAATCATCTGAAAAAAATAATGTAAAAAATAATAAAATTGACACATTTCTACCCAAATCGCCTAAAAAACGTAAAGAAAATAAGAAAATAATAATAAAATCAACCTGTTTTCACTTCAAATCGCCTGGAAAAACATAAAAACAATAATAAAAAATTAACTTATTTTTCAAATCGCCTGAAAAAACATAAAGATAATAATAAAAAATCGATTCATTTTCTAAATTGTCTGAAAAAAACGTAAAAATAATTAATAAAATTGACTGCTCCTACTTCAAATCACCTGAAAATTCATCATTTTCCATCGTCTATTATGAGATTATCTTCACTTTCTTCAACAGCAGATGAAACTTCTCTTCTGATTTCAGCATATTTCTCGGTTTCAGTTACATATTCTTCTACAGTTGTAACTCCTGCTTTGATCTCAGTATCGTAGACCATATTAAGTTATACTTATATGATCACTTTGGAGTATTGTAGGGATGTGACCGGTTATAATGCTGCACATCATCATTATATTTTCTCTTTCGTTAAATTTGAGATAATGATATTACAGCAATACAAGGATCAAGTACTTTTCTCAGTAAATTTTTTAGCTAAAAAAGAAAATAAGAAAGAATATTAGTGAAATATACTAAATAAATTCAAAATATGCTAAATTAGATAAAGAAAATAATAAATCTCAGCTGATCGCTAAGAATAGCCATATATAGCGATAAAGGATCTTTGATAATTTTTTCATTTGTTTTGCTAATTTTTAGCAAATGGTATAGATAATCACTGAGAATTCAGATTAAAGGTCACCTTTTGTATTTCACAATTCATTAATCATTTTCTTTAAATAAATATTTTGCGGTTTTTACTCTCCAAGCTATTTTCTAATAAATAATAAATGATATTAAATTATTGATTCAAATAGATCTAAATTCAGAATATATTTTATTTGCTTACTTCATGTACTCAATTATTATTATGAATTCGTCACAGCTTTGAAGGGTCCTTTCCACTTTCTTAATTCTTCGAGCTGACTAACGTGACTTATGGAGGGTTTTTAGCAAGTTTAAGTTGATTAACAGAAGGCCAAAAATTTGGAGTCAAGAACTTTCATAATTCTGAAATCAAACTATGATATAATGCAGCATTTTTCTCACTATTGAAAGTATCATCATTTTCAGAATTATTTTATGTCAATTCTAATTCATCATCAATTTTTTTCCTTTGATTTTGATAATGATCTTCTGATTTTTCTTCATTTTACAGGAGGATTGGCAGACTACTTCAATGATCTGAACAGTCGTAACTTTCAAATTGATCAAGTTTTAAATATTAAAAAAGAAAAATTAGTTATTGTAAATATAAGATATTAATATACGAATTTTTACCTCTTCTGTAAATCTTTATTTTCCTTGCTGAATTCCTCATTTATTTTGGTAAGAAATCAGTTTTCTCTCAAGAGATCAAAATTTTATCACTCCAATTTCTTGATTCTCTTGGTAAATTTGGCAAATTTTTCTTTTAACATTCGATTCTCTATATAGGAATAAAGAAAATATATTGTTAATTATAAAATAATGAATAGAAATAAATCAAAAATAATATATCTGATTCTAAATCATTCAAATCATTGAGAATTTTGAATTCAGTTATAGCTAAAGTACTTGTTGTTATTTGTCGACAAAATTTTGATAAGAGCTGAATTTTCCTATATCATTTTTGCATTTCTCCTAAATCTACATCTATAATTTGAAAAGTTATTTAATATTAATATAAAAATAATATTATATTATAATTAACTTATGATCTAAAATAATCAGTTCATCTTCAGACGATATTAAATGAATGAACGTGTTTTTATCTTTTTTCTATTATAGAAAAACAAAAAATTCAATTATCATTTAAAAAATTAGTTGATTGACTGATAAAATTTAACTTATATTCTAGCTCTTCATCGGTCAATTTTTTTTGTTAAGAGTATTTTAATAGTGTTGCTGGCGACTGAGATTCTATTGTAGAAAAGCAAAAAAATAGTTTATTGTTTGAAAAATTGGCTGGTTGATTGATAAAATTCAACTTACGTTTTTTTTGTTCTTGTAATGATTTTTTTGTTTGGCGTTTTGATGGTATTTTGCGAAAAGAGAATTTGTAAAAAGAAGAAATTAAAGAAGAAATTTGATTGTAGAGATAAAATTTGATTTAAAAAAATTAAGTATGAGTTGCAATTATTTTTTTAAGAAATGAAAAATCAAGCTTATTTATATAAATTTTCATATATACAGTATGCTAGAAATAAACTCAAATAGTTATATCAGATAATACATTAAATCAATATAATACTTAAAGTAAATCAAAAACAATTATCAATATAATATAATACTTTAATTATGCATTAAAAAGACTTAAAGTAAATCAAAAACAATTTATCAATATATTAAATCAAAACGCACTTAAAGTAAATTGAAAATAATTTATCGATATATTAAATCAAAACGCACTTAAAGTAAATCAGAAATAATACTTTCATTATGCATTAAATCAATACAAGATTTAGAAACAATTTATCAATGTATTAGATTAAAACGCATTTAAGTAAATCAGAAATAATACTTTCATTATGCATTAAATCAATACAAGATTCAGAAACAATTTATTGATGCATTAAATCAAAATAATTTAACAAAAATAGTTATAAATATTATAATTATTTTAAAAGGAAATTTGTTTAATTGTTTATACTTACTAAAAAGAAAAATAATAGTTTAGTATAATAATATAAATATTTATGAAACTACTGCATTTTTTAAAAAAAATATAAAATTCAACTAAAATCGTCCTCAAAAATAACTTCATTTCGAATTTTTATTTTTCTCTTAATTTTTTAATTATAAAATAAAATAAGCCAAAAAAGGTCAATTTATAAAATATATAATAATGATGATGATGATTCATCTAGTCAATCTTCTAATACATTTTCTCATAAAAGAAATAGATCGATTCCTAGATTAATTGATAGAAGATATTTCTACTTTTCAATCTTCAAATACACCTTCTTATAGAAGAACAAGTAGGTCAATTGGTGATTTAACTAATAAAGAAAATATATTTACTTCTAGGCCATCAACCTCTCATAATACTAGAGTTAGATATCAAGATTTACAAAATTCTATTTTAGATATATTTCATCAATTCAGAATACAAGATGAAATAGGAGAATCATCAACATTGACTTTGATTGAACAAATTATAGAAATTATTAAACATGAATATGATGATAGACATCAAGAAGATTTTGATTCTACTTTTTTATCTCAGAGATGTATAAAAAAATATACAAATCATCTAAAATCTGACATAAATCCTTCTGATGATTCTGAAACAGAAGCTGATTAATATTCAGAATCTTTAGAATTTACTACTGAAGAAGATTATATTATAAGTGAATCTAAAGATGATGATATTTCTATAAAGGATGATTTTGAAACTTTTAAAGATTATGCATCACCAGATTACAAGCTATTTCAAAATCCACCAAATATAGAATCAATTGATAACTGATTTTGTGGATTTTACTTTAAATTATATCATTTCAAACAAGATTCAACATTATAGAGTCTGCAACTGAGACGTTAATAAAACTTATAAAATTAGTTCTGACAGAAATCAGAGGTGATGAATTTAGAAAATTTTCAAATTCAATATACTTAACAAAAAAAACACTTAGATTAAATAACTGATTTCACCATTTCGTTTCTTGTTTCAAATGTCATAAGCTGTATCAAAAACAGAAAGTGGTGAATTTTCAACAAAATAATATGCTGATTGTAATGAAATGTTAGCATATAGAATTTTTTAATTTATCAATTCACAAAATATAATTTTGAAATACTCCGTTATCTCAAAAAATTATATCAACAAATCGAACTTTAATTCAATCTAATTTAATCTTTCTGTTTTCTAGAATTTGACAATAACTCACTTTTATATATTATCAGCCTAATTTTGAAACTAGCCTGAGACAATAGACAAATCATCAGCATTTTGACAATATTATGACTGATATATATAATAGTAAAGTATAGCAAACGTTAAAAGAATCTTCACAAGAAGATTCAGCAAATTTTTTTCGAAATGAAGTGGCTGATTCTCATCTTAGATCAATGCTAAATCTTGACTAGTTCTAGCTATATAGTGGTACTATTTATAGTATTAGAGTAATATATACCACTATATAAAATTTGCCTCATGATATTTAATTTAAATGTGAAAATTTACTGATTCTTGGTCTTTTACCCAGACCAAGTAAAGTCAGTTTACATAAAATAAATTATTATTTAGCATTGATTATAGATGAATTGGAATCACTTTGGGATGAATTTATAATAGATAAAATATATGAACATCCTGAAGGAAAGAATATTTGTATAATTTTAATTCTTGTTTTATGTGATACACTAACCGCTAGAAAATATGTGGAGATATTTTGGCCTTAGTATCATGTCATAGATGCGAAAAGAAGGCAAATTATGAAAATCATCAGCATAATTTTGCTAGAATATATAATATCTAATGCTCTGAACAGTTCGGTTCAGTCCGGATTATAGGTCAATCTGAAACTGAACTGAAAATTTTAGTTCGGTTCAGTTCAGATTATAAATCTTAAAAATGCCAATCTGAAACTAAACTGAACTGTAACCGGTAAAAATCTGAACTGAACTGAAAATTTTAGATTAATCTGAAATTTCAGATCATTTGAAATGATCCTTTTATCATTCTTTTGGAACGATAATTTAATCGTTTCAATTGAACGATTTTCTTATCATTCTTTTAGAATAATAATTTAATCATTCCAATCAAACGATTTTCTTATCGTTCATTTAGAATGATAACTTCAATCATTCTAAATGAACAATTTTTTATCATTCGATTAGAATAATAACTTCAATCATTCCAAATGAATGATTTTTTTATCGTTCTTTTGGAATGATAATTTCATCGTTCTAATCAAACGATCTTTTATCGTTCGTTTGGAATGATAATTTAATCGTTCCAATTGAACAATTTTCTTATCGTTCATTTAGAACGATAACTTTAATCATTCCAAATGAACGATTTTCTTATCGTTCATTTGAAACAATAATTTGATCATTCTAATTAAACGATTTTCTTATCGTTCGTTTGGAACAATAACTTCAATCATTCTAAATGAATGATTCTTTTATTGTTCGTTTGGAATGATAACTTTAATCGTTCTAAATAAATAATTCTTTTATTGTTCATTTGGAATGATAATTTCATCATTCCAATCGAACAATTTCTTATCGTTTGTTTGGAATGATAACTTCAATTGTTCTAAATGAACAATTCTTTTATTATTCATTTAGAACAATAATTTAATCGTTCCAATTGAACGATTCTTTTATCATTTATTTAAAACAATAATTTTATCATTCCAATTGAATGATCCTTTTATTATTCATTTAGAACAATAATTTCATTGTTCCAAATAATCCAAAATTTCAGATTAATCTGAAATTTTCAGTTCAGTTCAGATTTTTTTTAGTTCAAATTAGATTTATAATCTGAAAAAATCTGAATTGAACTAAAAATTTTCAGATTGAAATTTTTGCAATCTGAAACCAAACTGAAGTTAATCCGAACTGAAAATTTTCAGATTAATCTAAACTGTTCAGAGCTTTAGATGAGATTACTGAAGTATTAACCCATTCTTGCTATAAATTAGAATATCTCAATCTAAGTAGTTGTATATTTATTAGTGAATTATTAATCTGCAATATTATTCACTCCTGCCTGAAGATTCAGCATCTCAGCTTTGGATATTACAATATTACTAGTATGACTATTAAAGAAATTGCTCGCTCATATCTCAATTTAAAATTTCTAGATTGAAAGGATATGAAAATATTAGCAAAAAATCCATGAACCAGCTAAATTCAAATATTTATATCAAAAATTTTGATGAAAATTATTATTATTCTGACTCAGAATCTTCTAGCTCTAAAACTGAATCAGAGTCTGAATAATCTAGCTAGTCTGAAGCAGGTAAAAAGGCATTTTGCATGATCATTAATTAGATTTTTTTTGCTAGATTATGCCCTGTATGACAAAAAATATAGATTAGCATTTTACCCCTATTGATGAATTTTTGTATTATTATACTTGAAATGTCTAAACTTTTGAATATATGCTCTCACATCTTTCTCAACTTCTTTTTTTATCATTTCTTTGTCAGTATAACTGACAATATCAAGATAATATTGAATAATGCTTATATTCTCTTCTAGATATAAAAGCAAATGGTATTTTTCTCTAAGTGAAAATTTCCTAATGATCTATCAATAAGATCTTCTCTATATCAATGTCATGTATTAAGGATTGGGTGTTCACCAATCTCAAGATGCTCTTCTATTGATATAATTATCTTCACCAAATTAAATAATAGTCTACTTGTATAATCAAATGTTTTTGCTTTCTTGCTTTGATTCAATGCTGTTTGATTTGCATTATCATTAATACCAAGATTTCTTTTGGCTAAGTGCTTCTAAATAACTAATACATCTATCTTCTTGTACAAAAGCACTTTATATAGTTGATTTTCAAGTATTTCACTTTGAACAAATTTATTATTAGTATTACTTGTCATGATTGTGTTTATCTCTAGCTAATATATATTTAAATTTATGTCTAAAATACTGATCATCAACCAGAGCAGTAATCACTAGCTCAGAAAATTTTTTGCTGAGCCATACACAGTGCCTTCAGTTAGATTGTATGATAGAAAATATGGATCATCAACTAGGATTTTGTGCAATATATTAATTTTATATATATTCGAAAAAGAAAATATATTAACTTTTGTTCATTATTTTTTTCCCAAATATATATGAGAAAATGTAAAAGAACAACTAATTGCAATACAAGGCCTATCATATAAGCAAATAGTGTGACAAAGTATATATTATGAAATGCTAAAGACTTTGAAATTTTGAGATTGCTAGAAGTGAAACTAACTATATGTCTTTCCAGTAGATCTGATCCCTTTGAAATTCTCTCCATGTGAAAAGGTATGAAGATTCCATTTACATATGCTTTTATGAAGCTTAATATCAGATGATAATACTAATTGCATCTTGTATCTCCTTAACTTTTTCCTTTCCAACAGCAAGATATAAAGCATTTCAGACGAATAAAAAGAAACAGACTGCGGATAAAGCATTTGGGAATAACTATTTCGACTATATCTATGGTATTGTAATCATAGGTATGGAGTGGCATTTTATCATATATACTCCTGATAGTATATACTCTATGAGTGAAAACGAATACCAAATTAATCTCACAAAATCTGTCATCAAAGAAAATCCTAATTTACTTTGAAATAACGTGAAAAGAGTGATTGATATCATTGTAGGGTTGTTAAAAGATCATGTTAGTATAGATAGTTCCCTAGCTAGCAAGAGGGTTAGAATCAAAAAAATTATCAAAAAATAATATGTATCATGGGCTTAATCCAGACCTTTGTATTTATTTTTCATATGTATTAATAATAAATTTTCTTGGCAAATTTTGGCAAACTTAGTTCATCCAAAATCATGTGTTTTTTTTTATTTTGAATGCTTATATATATTGTATTAATTATATATAGATCATATCATCTAAACTTGAAGTATTGAAACAGTGTATCACTGAACTTAAGGCTGAGAATACAAAGTTTAGGAAGGAGAATACTGAGATCTCCTATCTTAGAAACAAGCTCTCATTATCTGATGCTGAAATAGCTGAACTTAAGTGTAGGAATATTGAGTTTTTAAGAATAAATAAGGAATATAATGAAAGGTATGATACTGAGAATACCAAACTCAAGACCAAAATCGAAGAGATAGAGAAAAACAAGAAGATTCTTCAGCTGAGAATATTAGGCATAATGTTGAAATTGCTGAGATTAAGGCTGAAGTAGTGAAACTAGCTGAAAGCGCTCAGGCAAGAGATAATAACAAAAAAAGCAAACAGTTAACTTCCCATCAATCAGAAGTTATTTCTAAAGAAATGATTTCAAAATATGATCAGAATACTATAGATGAAAAAGAGTCTCAAAGCTCTGTTTTCTCGAATACTATTAATCTGATATCAAATGTATATGAGAGGAAGGATATGAGTGATTATGTTTTAGTGCCTTCGGCTAAATCATCAAAGAAAAAAAAGACAGATACTTTCTTGAATGAGATGGATAAGAAAATGATTAGTGATAAGATTAGGTAAAAGAATAGAAAGAAAAAACTTTAGCGAAAAAACAAACAGGGTTTGATTCAAAAAATTAATTTATTCATAAAAGAAAAATACATTCTCTCAGCTGTGATTGAAATTTCAGCGAACCAAGTTCACCCAAATGTTTTTGCAGAAAGAAATGAAGAGCAATTGGTCTACCCTAATATTATTAGTCTATATGAAACTACATGCGATACAGAAAAGAAAACAATTGAAACTAATAGAAAAGAAACTTTATGCTAGTGTTTCTATGCTAGAGAATTCAAGAGAATGTATAAAGATTTATGATCAGCAATAAAGTTGGGAAAAGAAAACTAAAGGTCAGGTATATAATTTTGTTATTGAATAACTTCTTGATACTAAATGCAAAACTTTATATATATATAAACACAAAAAACTTTGAGAATTGACGATTTATTCAAAAAAATAGGAATGGATAAGTTTCAATACATAAAATATATAGTGCAGATACTATTTTGAAATTTACTGATCCTCAGATTCAAATAATTATAGATCACTTTACCGAAAAACCTAAAATGGAATTCACTGATGAAGTTGAGGATGAAGAATAAGATGACGATCATAATAATGTATTAGAGGTCTTATCGTTAGCAAAGTTAATGTCAACTGTACCTATTCTATTAACCCATATCTCTACAAAGTGCCTTAATGATAATTCTTCAAATGATTTCTTTAGAATTGATCTAATAGCTATAAGTACATCACCTATGCCTTAGGTAATATCATCTAACAAATTCAGACTTCTGATTTCTATTTTACCTGATAATTCAGAAGAGAAGCAAAAACATATCATTAGGCTGGTGTTAGAATAGTTTCAGTCTTTATACTTAAGCAATAGTAGTAAATATTACGAGTAGTTCAATTTTAATAGTTCAACGCTCTGTTCTTTATATAATAGAGACCATACAGAAGAAAGCCTAAGGAAGAATATAAAAGGTAAATAAGACGATAGTGACTATTGCGGAGAATGAACTTATCGTATCAAATACAAAGATCCTCTTATTTGTGAAATCTAATAGTATCTGTAAAGCATAGACTTTATCACATAAGTAGCTTATTCAAACCTGATTACCTGAAATATGCAATAGTCGATATTGGTAAAATTCTTGCTGAATAATAGGGGTTGTGTGATGTAAAATCTGCATATATATTCACATTATTTTTCTTTGACTTTGACTTGCATTTATTTTTTACGTTATGTTTTTAGGCATGCTATTATCATATCAGTAAAATAATATTCAAATATGGATATTTTTTTTGGTAATCATTATTTCATGTATAGGATTTGAAGATATAATATGTAATTGCTGGTGAAAATCTGAAGAATGTTTTTTCCTGCAAAATTTACAAGTAATATAAAAGCGAGTTAGATTGATCTCAAGGTTTCATCTCATCTTCACATCCTTTACATATATTTAAAGCTAGAGTACTGAAAACATAAAAAACCTGGAGAACTCATTTAATGTGAATAATCCGCCTAATGTGAAGAACTTTCTATTGTAGAAAAGGAAACAGTATGGAGGGCATAACTTTTACTGAAAGTACAAGACCACAGGAGGAGTGCTAAGTCAAAAGAGAAAAAAGTAATATTCTTCCAGTATACCCAAACTGTAATAAACAACTCAAAACTATTGTATTAAATATCTTTAAATATCTCTACGAAGACATACTTCGTGAGACACTTGATTTTTCAGCGATTAAGTCAAATGATTCTAATAT
Organism: Funneliformis caledonium; assembly: GCA_910591825.1. Lineage (NCBI taxonomy): Eukaryota > Fungi > Glomeromycota > Glomeromycetes > Glomerales > Glomeraceae > Funneliformis > Funneliformis caledonium. Next base: position 17,553 of record CAJVPQ010001025.1, read on the forward strand.
TCTAGAATATGTATCATGTAGAATGTGTAAAATTCCAATTTTAACAGACAATCCTTCTAAATCATTTATTGTCAATGTATGTGGATATATTTATCATCAAACTTGTTCAAAAAAAATCAATAGAAGAGAAGTATTAAGTTGTAATATATGTCTCATTAGTAATGATAGAGATCTGTTATTACCTTTCTAATATAATGTCGTTATAGGAAAAAACATGTATCCAATAGTTCAAATTAGCAAATGTGCAAAGTACTCCATAGAAATCTCTGCAGAACCTTCAGAACTGGTTGTATTATTGCCATACTAACATATGGTGCATTGATAATAATAAGTGCAAGTTGTGTCCCAGATGCCTGACAGACTATGAGTTAGAAAAGAAGGATATTATATTTTACCTGAAATACCTAGGAAAAGGAAGAGATAAGAATGTGAATATAAATCCATCAGGAGTATAAAGACGCAAACTATCATTTGTGAGTTGTCTGTCTTTACACTTAATGAGCTATCAATTAGTATGCCTTTTGAAGCTTTGAACATGAAAGACATATTTAACCAACTTTACAAATTATACTACGACATTGATGTTGCAGAAAAGAAGGGAGATCAAATAAATCAAGATGCTGTTCTCAATTATTTTTATTTGAAAAAGCCTTATTAGAGCATCTCACTAAATCAATGCAAAAAAATCTATCACAAACGGTACATACAAAGTTGAATGAAGAAGTTAGGAAAAAACTTCCAACCTATGTGAAAAAGACTATATTACACAGGAGGTAGATACAGTCAGAAAAATTTATGACATCTTTAACGTGATAGGAAAAGATAAGATTCATCGTATCAAGTCCTTCACTGTATCCAGTTTTTCAGATCTAACTAGAAGTGAGATCGCATATATCATAAAAAATTTTGAGGATTAGTGTATTGACTGTGCTACAGTCGAGTGATTCTGTTATGGCATTGAATACTAGGGTGTTCCATCAACTATGTAAATCAAAACTTACGTAAAATATCATATGAAATTTACTATTAGAGATTTATCGTGATAAACTATAACCATTAAAGTTAAACTGATTTTTATAATAAATTTTCTATTAAATCGATACCTTTTTTGAACTTTAATTACTTTGGATTTTTTTCATTAATTTCTTTTCAAATTTCATAAAAAGATCCCAAATAACTGTTTTTTTTGTGCAATAGGCCGCTTTTTTTTAAAATAAAGTTATTCGTATTTTAAAAATAACAAAAAAGCTATTTCTGAACAACTTCTCTATAGGAAAAGTTTTTTGTTTTTAAACATTTTCAAAAAAGTAAGGTATTGCATTGCTCTTGAGGTTTTCATAGAATATATTTGAATTTTATTATTATATAAATGTCACTAAAAGTATGTGTAATTGAATTTTATAGATTTCAGATTTTTTTAATGAGAAGACTTTTACGTTATACTCATCACTTAAAAAAAGCTCGCAAAATACAAGCTCAAAATTAGAAGCAAATAAAAATGATAAAAAATAAAAAATCAATGAAATTATAAGTGATGTAGATGAACCAAAACTAGACAATATATTAGAGCAAATAACAAAACTAAATAATTTAGAAATAACAAAAGAACGGCATATTCTTTATACAACAATTAATGAATTGTCAGAAATAGAAGTTAAGTTAACCAATTACATTTTAAGTAAAATGCGCTATTCAAAAGGTAAAAATCAAGGCTGAATCCTTTTCACCCATTTGCAAGACAAAGCAGCTAAATTTATAACATGTTTAATTTACAAACCAAACTTCTCTATTGCAGCATTAGCTAAAGAGAATTCAATTATAAAAAAGCAAGTTAAACAATTAGAAAAAAAGAACTCTAATACACTTCATCAAATTCAATCACTTAGTGGCAAACTTAGGCATGTAAGAAAAAAACAACTAAACAAATTGCAAAAATTCATTCTAATATAAGAAAAAAAAACCTTTTTCAAGCAATTCAATTAAACCATATCTCAATTCTCTTTTTAGATAATGAAAGACACTATAGTAGTAAAGTAATGATATTAACTACATGCTTATCTCAGATTGGAAGAATGTTCTTTCATGATACTATATAATATACACAAACTTTTATAGAATTTCTGACTAATGAATCAGCTTCTTCAACATTTTTATTACAGTCAATTATACGTTAGAACAAAGAAATTTCAGAATTAAAGGCAAATGAATTCTTGCATTGCAATAATTCAAAATTTTATACTCTTAGTATTTTAGCTGATGAATCAACAAGAGGTTCTGCAAAAGTCTTTTTAATTTGTTTTATGTATTGGAATGAAATAAAGAATTTGCCAGATATGTTATTGGTTAAAATGAAGGATTTGATTACCTGTGATGCAAAAACAATTGCTCAAATAATTATAGATACTTGTAACAAATATTCCATTGATACAAGAATATATCAAACATTTCTTTCAGATAATACAAATTATATGACAAGAAAAAATAATGGTGCAGTTAAATTTTTTGCTGAAATAACAAAAAATCAATGCTTTTGAATTCCTTGTAGTCTTCATGTTGCTTATATTATTCTTACTATTTTTGAAGATATTGCATTTGGAAAATTGACAATTACTATAGGATTCAGTAAACAATCTCATCTATTTAATTTACTCTATCTGGCATGGGAACTTCATAATGAATATGATAAGACTAATAAAGATAAGCCATTAGGAATGAAAGCTGAAATAATCTATGATATTTACAAAACACTTCTTAATTTTGATATGAATCAATATCAAAAACTAATGCAATCATATTGGTTATATGAATTAAAAACAGCTATACAGTTTCTTGAATGTAAAAAAAGCTCACAAACAATTTGTTAAATGGTTCATTCTAAAATTATGTTTATTGAAAAACACACCTAAGGCCTATTTAAGTAAATGAAAATTATTTGAGATATGGTTAAATGATTCTCAATTAGATATTCAAATCAAATGTCTTGTAAAGTTTGAAAAGGAATTCTACAAACCAATGGTAACTTTTCTAAATAGGTATGATTCTTAACCTAGAATTTTTATCGAACATAATAAATTTGACCAGTCACCTCCAGGTCATAGAGCTCACCAGATGCCAGAAACAGTTTTAAGATGGATTAAAGATCTTAAATTTATTGCTGAAAACATACACGATTTTTTTATTGAAGAGTTAATGGAGGTAACAAAAGTATTAACAGAGCAACAAATTGAAAAACTAATTGGAGATTTAGAACTTGCAGCAGAAAAATCATTGGAAGTTTTTCAAAAATGGATGAACTGTTGGCTTCACCTTCCTTTAAGTATTTGTCGTCTTGGTGGATCCTATGGTCATGAATTTGCTAAAGCATATGCAAATGTTGTTCTTGATTTATATGGGTCTAATGTTCTAACATTATGATAATTAGTATATATGAAATTCTTAGAAAGTGATATTGAAGAGGGCATAACAAATGATTTTGGTCTATTTGATGCTTTGACAGATC
>CAJVPQ010001026.1:0-21051 GCA_910591825.1 Funneliformis caledonium
ACTAAATTCGGTATAGTAAGGGTTTTTTTATATTTAAAAATCTGTCTGACAATGAAAATCCGTTGTATTGTAAAATTTGTTATATTAAAATTCGTTGTAGAAAGAATTGACTGTATTTATTTCTTTTAATTACAATTAAGGAATGATTTTATGAATTCTTCTTATTTTACTAGCCTTATCATAATTATAAGGATTTTAAAAACTAAATTTTAATATCCTTATATGATCTAAAAAAAATTAATATTAGTATATTTATCTCACTTTAATATAAAAATATAATATAAAGAGGTTTAACTACTATTTCATTATTATATCATATAAAGTATAGAAAAATTACTTCATTTCTTTTCAAATGCTTTTTTATTCATAAAATAATTGATTGTAAAAAAAAATTATATATTTACTTATTCTGACCTTAAAATTTTCATATTTTTTACTTATGTTAAAAGAATTCTTAAATGGTTTAGTATTTTATAATAGGTTTTTAATATCAATTAACTATATTACTTATCACAAAACAGATAGTTTCCTCATAATTATAGATATAATTATTTTTTTACTTTACCTAATAAAAATAGTCATAAATTACTTTTTATTACATATTGAAATTTTAATATTAATAATTTGATTATTAATTAGATTACAAAAACAAATAATCAATTAGTTTTAATGAAATATATGATTCTTTTAGTTAGTCTAATTTAATATAATATTGTAAGATTCTGACAAATATATTTTTAATAATATTTTAACATAATAATTCAAGTTTGCAAAAAATCTTATATTAAATATATTCTTTTCTTTCCTATTAACTTTTGTATTAAAATAATAACTTATAATACAAGAAAAGTTTTATCCTACTTATGATTTATTCTTTTCTTTTATAAAATTATTTATGCATCTTATTTAATCACATATTAACTATTAATTATACTTTGTTCTATTCCTTTTAGTCCTTGTATTATCCTCAATTTTCCATAAATTTATCCTTTTATTCTTATTTAGATTATTAACACTTTTTTCACAATTTTTTTTAATTTTTAAATTAGAATTTTTATAGATAGCTTTTTATCTAATTTTAATTTTCCTTTGATTAAAATAAGTTTGACTTAATTGTAAATGCATTCTGATTTCTAATAGTTTTTTTTGACTTTTATTACTTCTTTTCCTTCTTTTTTAAATGGCAGAATTAGCAGTAATATTTATAATACTTTTAAGAGCTCCTCTAAATTATTATATAACTATCAAAACTGATTCATAAGTAGTCATCTAACAATTCAATAAATTAAATTTGTTTTTATGAAACTTACTATTAAAATGACTTTTTTATAAATTAATAATTTTTATCTATAAACTTGTCTATTTAATATTATCAATACTTTATATTTAACCATCTATCTGTATAAAATTAAGGTTCATTCAGAAGATCTTTTAATGATAAAGTGAAACAATTAATAAAAAATTGTTATAATTCTACAGTTCTTATTTTAGATCTTTAATACTCAAAACATTTCTTCTATTATTATAAAATTTACTAGTAGCAATTCCTATTTGGCAATTCATTAAATCTGTCATCAGATCTAATTTATTTGCTCTGTTCAAACAGCTACATTTAATCAATAAATATAACAGTTTTTCTATTAATTAGATGATTATAATATTTTATTTAAATGATAATATTGTTAAAATATATATTTCTTATAAAGTTTTCGCTCTAAGAAAGAAAAAATATCAATAGATTTTAGAAATACATCCTACTCTTGAAATACTAAAGGTCTGCTATCTACCTATTTTTTAATTATCATAATTATATATTCATTACGAATGTGCAGATAAAATTTTTAATCATATTTAAGAATATTTTATTTTTAGACATATATACAATCAGTTATTATCTATTTATAATATTTTTTATATAATTTACTAAAAACAGCTCTCCTGATCAAGAACTTTATAAATTTCTAATATAATTTCTGTTATCTTATAACTATTTATTATTTTTGATTTTTATCAAAGAATTGGTTTTTTAAAGTTTATTTTAATATATTTATATTATAATAAGATTTAACAATCTTATTTTAATAATTATATTAACTTTTATGTATTTTATTTTTGAATAAATATACTTAATATAAATAGAAAGATATTTTTTTCAATCCTTTTGAAAAAGCTTACAAGATTAATTAAATTATAAATAGATTCTAAGAAAATGTAAGATAGTTTTAATTTAATTTTATATTAGAATAAAATTTTTCATGTTTTCTTAAATTTGTATTTTATTTTATTTATATATATTTACTTTTGATTTAATAAAACTACTGTACCTAAAAAAAAATTTTATTAGAATATTATGATATAATTATTTTAATATCTGCTTAAAATTTTGATATTTTTACTTTATCAATAATTATGTATTTATTATAAAGTTATTAAATAATTTATATCTAGTAATATTAAATATTTTAAAAATTTGATAAAAAATCAGTTTCTAAGAATTTTTAATTAAATTTTTGATATTATTAGATAAAAATGTAATAAAATCTTAATTAGTCAAAAATTCTCAGTATTTGATTTTTTTTAGCAATTTTTTTATTTATTTAGTTAGATACAATATATAAATTTATATATGTTTAATTTAATATTACATTTATTAAAATCTAATACTGATTGAAAAGTATTAAAATTTGATATCATATAAAATAAATAATTACAGTATCTTTAAAGTTTATATTATGATAATAAATATTAGTATCTAATTTTAAACTTATTATTAAGACTTAAAAGTATAGAAAAAATAAAGTGATTATAATATTCTCTTTTCTTTTCTAATATAAATAATATATCATAAAATTTTATTATCTTGGAATTATTTTAAAGAACTTAAAATGCTAAATATTAAGGTATAAATTTTAACAATTAATATTTAATTAAATTATAAGAAAAATACTAAAAAATTGCATAATAAGTATTATATCTAAATAGATTTTAGATATTATTTTACTATAAGTATACTTTGTGAATTTAATTTATAATTCTCTTTTTTTTTTTTTTTATTCTTATTACTTTATGTTAATTTAAACTGGAACTAATTTTTTAAAAAAAAGCTTAATTTGTTTATGTAAAGTTTTATTATAAAGTTTAATAAAACTTTAATGCATTATATTTAATCTGAATATATTTTACTATAAAATTATAAATAGCTTTAGCTATATTTGTATTTATTTTAATTTTTTAGTATGAATTCTATATCAATAAAGATTTTAAAGTAGCTAAAATTATAATTAAGAATCATTTTCGGTTAAATAGGTAGAAAACAGCAATGGTCTCAAGTGCTTTTCTCGAGACCAAAATTGGCTGTTTGATAATGATAATAATAACATTAAAAAACAAGGTGCCGGTTAAATAGATAAAGAAATTAGTAAACAGCAACGGTCTCTAGTGTTTTTCTTGAGACCAAATCTGCTGTTTGCTATTGATAATAATATCATAAAAAAAGGGGTTCCGGTTAACTTGATAAAGATACTACAAACTACGATCAAATGTCACTAAGATAATAATAATAAAAAAAAAAGTATAAATAATGTAATTCAGATTAATATTTTATTAAATTAATAGTAAAAACAAAAATGAAATAAAATAAAAATTAACCTCGCCAAATCCCACAATACCAGGAATTTGTCCCGTAATTCATCTTCATGATTACGGGTATATCGATTTCTCATAATTAAACTTTTATGACGTGAAAAAAAAAGATCAATAGAATCTTAACTATAGCATGAATTATTTGATATTATCATCAATATAATAAAACTTACATTTGTAAAGCCAATAGTGGATATAAGCATTACGAAAGGGATATAATAACATGATCGAACGACCAACACGTCCATTAATTACAATCGACAAATAGATGAAGAAAGGTTAAACGACATGTAATAAAGGCAATGGAATCACGAAATTCCCTCAATACAGGGACCTCCATCGGAAGCTAAAGAAATATGAATTAAATCAATCAAATCTTAGTAAAAAGCATCACAAAGGAATAATTAAACAGTATAAACAGCATTTATAGAGACTCGTGACTCTACCTATATCTTTCGAAATTCTCTTGCACGTTGGGTTCGCTCTTCGTTCTCATGAAAGTCGTCAACATACAATACAACTTACTCCATTGGTGTAACTTTTAAAAGAGAGCGCTGGAGACTGTTATAAGCTAAATTTTGATATATGGTAGCGTAAAGTAATTTAGCAAAGCGAAAACGCTCTTCAAAAATTCGTAACCCTGAATTTTATCCACACAATCGTTACACAGATATTACGTTGTTCAACAAATTTACATAATTTCATTTTATCAAAAAAGAGAAATTAGGAAATTATCATGCATTATTACACAGCGCCAAAATAACGAGAAAATTTTCGTTCGGTGACAATGCAAATATTTTGGATAATTATAATGGTAAGACGAACTTAATCTGTAAATGAATGCATTCTGCGATTAAGTGCAGTTACATTGTTAAACTTGAGAAAGTCGAATAACTTAATGAGAACAATTTATTTAACGATAACTTTAATTTTAAATAGATTTGAAACAAGTTTCTGGTTATAATCCTTTTTTTTTTATGGATGAATATTTATCAGAAAGTAAGAAAAGGCAAACTAAATCATCAAAAAATAAAAAAAAAAAAGATTTTAATAATCCAATTCGTCTAAATAAATCTTCCTTCATTTTTTTTTCTTTTTGCATGTGAGCCAAGAAGCGACTGTGTAAATAAATGCTATTTCCTTTTTTAGGATGCATAATAACTTTAGTATGAAGTCGAACATATAAAAGAACGGCATTTGGATTAACATTGTTTAACTTTAATTCGTCCAACATCCTTAAATAAACATTTTGTCCTCGGATTCTTTTTTACAAAGCTTTTTTTTTTTATATCCAACCTATTGAAATTTACTTTTATTTTTTATTTTCGATTAACTTGCTAATCTAAAACAATTTAAATTACGGTTGCGAGTTGAGACAAAACTCCGCTGACTTATAAGTCAATCAAACGTCCAAATTTTCATTTCGGCCGAACAACCAAAATGATCGATAATTTAATTATTAAGTGGTAAATCATGATGGTTAATTTTCATATGGGAGTCACCGATTGAGAAGGCTCGAACGATAGACTGATCGAGTTAACCACGAGTCACAATTGTCCCAATGCGTCCATTGAGAGAATCAATTAAATTCATTACTTTATTTACAAGTATATGAAGAAAAGTTGACGGTACGATCTAATTGATGTAAATTATTAATAACGAAGGTACACATTGAATAATCTGTTAAAAGGATCCTTCATAATGAATACAAGTCAATAACTTGAATTTATAATTATCAAGCATGTGTGCTAATATGATCTTACCAAATTACCCGTCGAGCACGGGTAAAATTATTGGAGGGGACATGTTACGAACCTCGCGAATATTTTTTTCCTAAATACCGCAAAATAAGTAAAAGCGAGTGCACGTGCACGTGAAAATTGATTCATTTTCTTTTAACGGATCGAGAAAATTCGTTCGTGTAACTTCTTGCCATAAAACAATGTCGTGCTCGATTTGTTTGTTTATAGAAATATTCAATGAACGTTTCATGATTTGATGTGCCGAATGTGCACCATATACAATTCTATATTTAAAAAGTTCAACGGAAGTAAAACCATGTTTCAATTTGTTATTGTTTATAGAAATATTAAATGGAGATTTTATGATTTGGTGCGCAAAAAAAAAAAATATGTACAAACTACAGATTCTATATTCGTCCCTATACAAATTAAATGAATTTTTTAAAAAAAAAAAAAAAAAAAAAAAAAAAAAATAATCTTCCATGTAAAAACGCCGAGCATTTATTATTATTATTTATAGAAACGTTTCAAACGGTTGGATTTTAGAGGTCGTGATCGGTCGATCAACGAAATATTTAATCTTGAAACCGCTTAAATATTTTTGTTTTTTTTTTAATAATCACCAGTAACACCACTCCTGTATCGTGGCTTATTTGATGCAGGAAAAAAAGAGGTGAATCAATTAAAAAGAAAAAAAGGAAAAAAAAGAAAGGAAAGCGTTGTTGCTTTGCTAATACATGTGCTGCTCGCATCGAGAATTAAAACATTACACAAATAATTACGAATATTCATTACTTTGATAAGATCTTAACATCCATTCGTCGTATTAAAAGTAAAAATGAAAGCACGATCCGTTAAGCTGTCAAAAAGTAAAATCATCATAATTTTATAAGGCAAGATTATGCTTGTGGTCTTGGGGACTTGATTGTTGTAGTTCCTTTGTGCTATGTCCAACCATATATCAAAGGCTCAAAGACAAAAAGTTGATTAAGGAATGCGATTTACTGCGGTTACATCACGGCAATGCCATTCGCGATCCTACCCCATGTAACACGAACCTTTTTTTCATGCATCATGAGATTTAACGATAAATATCATATTTATATATGGAGAATATTTGTTAAATTGACCATATTTGAACAAGCGTGCATGAATAAAAATACATTTTTCACTTCAAAAGAGATATTCTGATTATTGTTTTCGCAGGCATACTGATAATATCGTGAAAGGAAGACGAGAACCCATCCAATAATCCCCATTACCCCTGCGTGAATGTTAACCAATTATTTGCAACATCAATGTCATGCAAGAGTTAGGTACATATCACGACATCAAAACCTCCATAAAAACATTTATATTATTTACCGATTTCAGATTGTGCAATTTATCCCCAAAGAATATGTCGAAAAAACTAGTTCATAAACATGAAATTATAAGGTGATTCTATTATCTAATTAATCCTTTGATGAATCAAGTCAAAAGGCGAAATCAAAATTTCTTGGCTGATAAATGGGTTGTGGGATGATTTTAAACGGATTTTTCCCTTTTTAGTTTTTACTAAGGCAATAACCACTAGTCCAAAAGGAAATGAATGTCAGAGAATGTGATGTTTCGTGAAAGTTTATCACATAAAATTGGAATGACATGACCAAGATCCTTTCTAATTTTACAAAAAAAAAAAATGCGTTCTGAAATGGTAACTTCATAGTCAGATTTCGAGCCCATTGTTTCTTATGTTTATTCCTATTTTATAATTTTGTGTACGCTAAAGGTAATAACCTAGACTAGAAAATTCGTAAACAATGAAAAAAATTTCCTAGTTTAACATATTAAAATAAAATAATAATATGTGAGAGAATGCAACTTAAAAAAAAAAAAAAAATTTGCCTTTTAATTTATCCAACTATAGTTATGGTTATTCTTTTAAGAAAAGAAAACACTTCCGTTATCTATTCAATTAAATTGTTTTAGGGTAATAAATTCCTTAAGGAAATTCATTAAAATGATAACAACGAAATATACTTTTTAATGTACTGAAAAATGGGCTTATCTTTTTAAAATGAACCTTGCAAAAAGTTACCATTTATTTGATCTCATTTGATTTTAATTTCCAGAAATTGCTCACAATAATATCTTATTAATGAATGATAATGTAGACACTTTTAACCAGATTAGGCAAAGACTTATCAGTTGTGTCGGAAAAAAAAAAAAAAATTAGATCCGAGCGGAGGCCGAATATCGAATTTGTTCCGTCAAACAACATTTGACATTTCTATGATGATCAATAGACAGGATTTGAAACTTGATTCTCTCTAATCCTTTCATGTATATGCATAAATAAGTTCCTATTTTTATTTTTCATGCTAGATGACAGAATCCCATTTCTTAAAATATAAAAGATACTTACTTGTACATATGTTATTTTTTTAATGTTTCCCGTACATCCATCATTTTATGTTTAGCTTTCCTTATTTTTAACGAAGCATTTCATATACAAGTGTGCCAGCGAAGTACGGATTGGACATTGAAACCTTGACCACTATTAATAATTGATTGATTTACACAAAACTTATATTTTTATCTTTTTGTGCGTGTGCATCCAAGTTGTCAAAATGTTGCACTATCTCCTTCATTGACTCATTGACTTTTTTTTCCTTATGCAGAAAACTTAATTTTGAATTAATCTATTAATAAAATAAAAAAAAAATTCCCCATGCATTGTTTATAAGCAAAAGGATTATATTGTTCAATCTAGTCGAATCATTATTGAACTTTTCTATCAAAGTAAATAATTCTCACGCATTCAACGGAACGCTTTTGTGCATACATCTTTTTTCTCTTACAAAGTTCTTGTGATACATGACAAACGCTAAACGGTAAGAGCTGTCGGAATAACCGGTCTTTGCGAGATCTTACATAAAAAAAAAAAATTGCAAAATTAATAGAGAGAAGGATTAGTCGCGACCTTCGCGCGTTTTTGCAACGTACAAGCACGCGAACGAACCTTTGGGTGATGACAGATAAATGTTATTGATATCGTGCGAAGGCAAATCTTCAGCCAACCACGCAAACGGGCTGATTGATATATACGAGATAGGGAATGAATGCAAATCTTTTTTTTTCTTTAAAGATAAAACAATAAGGAAAAAAAAACTCCCACTAGATAATACTATCAACGATTCCCATGTATATTGTATTATGTTAAAATAAATAAATTCAATTCAATTCAATTCAATCATTCAAAATATCTACTTTCTCGTCCTCGGGAAAATCCGTCACGATTATTTCAAAACTAAAAAAAAAAAAAACAGGATAAATTACCGGCTTGTGAGTTACCGAGTAGGTTCGTCGATCATTAATTAATTCCATTCTTGATTTAGTGTTTATAATAACATTTTTACAAATAAATTAAATAAATTTTAAATTGTTCAATCTTTGTTGACATGGGCGCGACCTTCTTCGAAAATCGAGATGGTTTTTCTAAATCTATATAGCACTCTATTTTTAACAAATACCAATAAACCGTAAATAAAAATATTATTTATTATTGCCAATTTAGTAACATTTATTATTCCGAATTACCTATTAAAGCAATAAGCAAATTCAATTATATGTGCCGCAAGAATATTAATGTCGGCCAAGTTAATTCACAACTCATTGATGTGTGGATTTACGCCAATGTATAAAAAAGGAAAAAGAAAATCTAGTTTTAAGGACTTTACGATACGTTATTACTGCTTTATTCTTGAGTAACACAGTACGATTTTTTTTTTGTATTTTTGTGTATTTTTGGTTTTTTTTTTTTTTTTTTTTTGCGCCCAATAATTTTTTGCATTATCTGATACCACGAAAATGAAGTATTCATATCACAAAAAAGTTTGTGCTGCGGGAAATGAACTAAAAATGATTTTTGAAATTAGCTCTTCGGAAACCTTAATCATAATAAAATAAATCACTGATCTAGTAGTTTCTTTTTCTTGAATTTTTAATTAGGTTTTTTTTTTTTTTTTTTTTTTTAGAAAACAGATAAAGTCGAATCCCAAATCACTTTGAAGACTTTCCTTTGAGATTTAATTTGATGGAACCTAATCTTAATTGTTTTTTTATTTTTAATTATCAAACAAAAAAAGAATAAAATTTTCTAGTTTAGGAGGTGTGAACTCGTGTAACATGTCTGATATCACTTTTAACTTGATCACAAGAATTCGTGATATCATAAAGTATTTTTATCTTTTTTTTTTTAAAAAAAAAAAAAAATAAATTAAAAATAAACGAGATATCTCGGATCCGTGTATAATATATATATATTTGTTATTATATGAAATCGTGTCCGGGATATTCTTTAAAAGGGTGCCTTACTCTCCTCTCCCTCTTTATTGTTTACATTTCATAGAAATCGTGATAAGACTTATTGACACAAGAAAAAATAATACCTAAACTGATTTCATTTTTTCTACACAAGATATTCCGATATCATACATAAATACATACATACTTATCACTATTGTATAATAATAATTAAATATAGTACAATTCAAAAATCAATATTTTTTATTTTTATAATAAATATAAATAAATAAATAAATAAAATAAAATAAAATAAAATAAAATAAAATAAAAAAAAAAAAAAAAAAAAAAAAAAAAAAAAAAACTACATATATATATATAACCTTCAAACTTGCTCATTTGATTTTTTCACCTTTTTCTCGTTTTTCTTACCTTTGTATTTATTTACGTAAGGAAGGGTCATTGAACAAAACGATACTTTTTAAAAAAGAAACGAATATTTGAGAAATCAATATCTGTTTGTTAACGTAAAAACGAAGTTTTTCTTCACTTAACGATATATACCTTTTTGCTACGACCATTTTTTTTTAAAAAAAACGATAAAAAATAAAATTCACTCTCGTAAAAATGATTTCACAAATCCGCAATTACCTTGCTGTTAAACGCTATCAAAGCGAAGTTTCCACCTCTTCAGTTGAACCTTGGGAAAGGGCCTTATTCAGTAAGTATTCAATTTCAACCTTTAGGGATTTCGATGTCGAATTTTATTAATCCATCCTCTTTTCTCTTGCATCTAGACTCAGCAATTATATTGAGCATAACGCTATTTTCGTACACCGCTTTTGCAAACCTTCCAAACCAGGGACAAAATTTTCCAATAAACCTTGGTGATTATCATTCACTCTACTTATGATATCCCAATAGCATTAATCACAAAGACATTTTTTTCTTTTTTTAATATTTTCTTGCGAAAAAGGCAAATAATCTTTTTTTTTTTTTGGTAAAATCTTCGACATAAAACAATTTTTTTTTTATTTTATTCTTTATTGTAATAATTTTCATAATAGACATTTACTTTTGGGATGCTTTTTTTTTTTTTTTTCAAAGAAAAAAAGGATAGGCGGTATTTTCGTATATATTTGTGGTGGGAATTATCATTTCCATTATTTACATCTTAGTAATATATTACCTTCTTAATTAGAAACTCTTTTAAGATTTTTCCTCTTCAATACTTTTTTTTTTTTATGAATCAAAAACAACTTTATAATATAAGCATCACGTTAAACGCAAGATTTTTCTCCTCCTTTATTCGGCTCTCAATCTCATTCGTAAAAAAAAAAAAAAAAAAAATGAATATCATTTCAATTTTTTTTTTTAAAATTTTCGCCACAAATAATCATTCAAAATTTTTCTTTTTTCTTAAAAAAAAGAAACAAAAAAAAAAAGCAAAGACAATTTTTGTATAATTTCAAAGAATTTTTTTGTTAATATAATTTAAAGTAATAAATATAGTAACGATTTTTTTTTTTTTAAAAAATATCCGTATTTTTTTTTTTTTTTTGTGAAATCTGAAAAAAAGTTTTTGCGCTTGTTGACGCGTTGCGCAGCGATCATATGGGGGAGAAAAACAGGATTATGAACCTAAATTAAGGATCCTATAATTAACATCGGATAAATGATCTTACCAAAACGGCTAAAAATAAAGTGACCATGGAAAAATGTCATAAGATTTCAAGAAATATGAGGCTTTTTTTTTTTATTTTTAAAAAAAAATTTAATAATGATGCACAAACGCAACACCAGATTATTTATTTATTCAAAACAATGAGCTACATGTGATTAAATTGTCAACGTTAAACGTTAGCATTTGTCCTTTTTAAAATCATCGTTATACATTTATTATTTGTGCCTTGAACCGAGATTCGGTCCTTTTCATTCATTATCTTTATCGTTTTAGAAGCCGACGGAATTTCAATCGGAAGTATAATGATGCATTGTTTGACATGGAATGGAGGATTACAAGTTAACTCCCTTTGATTTCATTAAAGAATTCATTATGTAAATAAACATCAAATTTAGAATCTTGCTTCCTGACTAATGTCTTTATTGTTTTTATTGATACAAATCGGTTGTAACAGTCGATTCATTGACGAAATGAAAAAAAGGATCTGCACGTATTAAAATTATTAAAAATGAAACTTTCAATAAACCCTAATTTGTTTGAAACCAACATCAAACAAAACAAAAAAAAAAATTATTGATATCATTTTTTATATGATTCACTATTAAAAACTTTTTAAAGGTTTTGTCATGCTCGATATCATCACCTTCCAATTTTTAAGGAATGCAGTGGAGTTGATGACAATTCAGGTGGGTCATTTTAGCCGAACAACAAACTCCGAAATCCCAAAAATGGAGAGGTTACACGCGAAAACAGGTTGCCAGGATCGCGCTTCGCAGTTTTAGTTGGGCCGAAATCTTTTTTTTAATTTGCAACATTTTCTTTGAATTGCTAATCCATTATCTAAATGAATGACCACATTCATCCTTACAAAATTGGTTAGTGTTCATGTAAATTGGTATTCTACAATACAATAACATTTTGTTATTGTATCTATGAATTCGTTATAGTGATTTACTTATTCGATCACCGAAATCGCTTTATTTTAACCGACGATATTTATCGGTTAGATTCAATAAAGCTCTCTCATCTAATCTCATGCGTAACGATGCATAAAGCGGTTGCATTCATTACAAATTTGCTTTTCGAAAAAAAAAAAATAAGATAAGGGATAAAGATAGCACCGGCCGCCTGTTATACCTTCAAATTGATTTACGGTTAATCAAATTACCCAGGCAAATCCGGAGGATCTTAGATTTTTTTTTTTTTTACTTCAAAAGATATGATATCAGGCTTAACCGCGGAGGATAAATGATTGAGAGAATGATAATTCCATAAGGAAACGAGTTATTTTTATAATTTAAATTTAAACCACTAAATTTATTTTTACTTTGAGTGATCGCAAGAAATTTTTTTTTTTTTGTCTCACTACAGCTGACAATATAATGTACATGTATATAACGATTCTTTCAATTTTTTTTTTTTTTTTAATCATTTTTCGCTTTCAAATGAATGAATGAAATGTACATGGAGAAATTCCTTTTTTCATGAAATTTCGGTTTAATAAATTTCGGTTTATACGTTCTAAAATAAACCGTACGTTGTCAAACGAGGAAAAAATTCGGTTAATTGTGAAACATTCTGAGTCTTACAGGCAAGTTGTTAGGATTCAAAGAAAGCAATCAAATGGTTTAATTCCGGATAGGAAAGGTAAACGGTTCTGAATCATAAAACATTTTCTTTTGAAAAAGAAAGTTGCAATAAAATGATTTAATATAATTAATTAATTTAATCTATCATAATAATTAATACAAAAAAGGGAAGTTAATGTCAAACTTTTATGGATTGATTACTAGAAAAAATCAGGTTTCGGAAAATTTTCATACAATCTTGATCATTTTTTTTTTATTACCTGTTACCCAATGATTACTCATCATAATACTAAAAACAAAAGGTCACGGTTATCACGTACGTAATTTTCACGGGCTGACTGTAAGAATATTATATCACGAATTTTCTAATCAATTGTTCCTATTAAAAGTCAATCTATCACTTATTGCCTATGAGAACATTAAATTAATCCCGCGGAGACCAATTATGAAACATGATATAATTTCAATTTAGGCAAGCAATGGTCTCAAAGGTTAGGTTTCTAATAAACAATAAAAACGGTTAATACTAGATTTAGGTAAATGATTTTGTGGAGTTTAATTGTAATACATGATATTATTATATTCGTCATTGTAAATAATTCACTATGAATTACCCAATTCCGTAAAGTCCCTCGTTATTCATACTCATTTTATTTTTCATTGAATGAACCGCGAAATGAATGAACATCCGATCACGTGTGATCACTAATTACATTTGTGTGACTTCGTTATCGTGCATCCTTTTTTTTTTTTAAGATATTATGTATAATTTCTCGTTTAGGAAGTTTTCGTTCAAAATATTTAATTCTCCATTTTAGGAAATTCCTTATTTTTAATAGTTCGTCAATTCTTTTATTCAAGAATAAGGAAATTTATTAGTTCGTTAATTTAAACTTTCTTTCTAATAAGGAAGAACCGATAGGATTGGGCATTTTATCCAATAATAAAATTCATGTGTCGTGTGTGTACCATATAAATGTCTATAGTAACACGTGACCTCAAATCCCAAACTTCTATTTTTAAAAGAATTGTCGATTTCTTTTAATTCCTCATGATGGAGATTCGTTGAAGATGAAGTGATCATTAATTTCATTTTAAAAAGGAATTTTTTGAAAGTCGCTCTCTTTTTTTTATTTTGAAATATGAAAAGGCGCTTGATTACCCGGCTTGAACAAGATGATCTTAAGCTCAGGGTTTTTAACTATGATATCTAGGGGTAAAAAGAAGGATAGAAAAAAGAGGAAGCGAATGGTTAAAGGCATGATGAACCACGTGGCTTTCAAATCTTGGCTCACTTTTTTTATGCGAATCGGTTGATAAGATTGATAAGATATGATGTAACATGTCCAATTTGCGAATGAAATATATTATTATTTTAGTTGTTAGCCGATTTCAATTAATTGTAATCAACCGTTTTTATTTACCCCCTTGTTTTTTTTAAAAAAAAAAAAAGGCAATCCGATTTTCCGATTTTCCGCCGAACAAAATGAATATTATTATCATTCCAAAAGCTCTTCGGTTATTATAATATCTCTTTTTATTAAAAAAAATTGTAACCTCGGAACCATTTATACTTTTTGATTTTTTGTCAATTAACGGGGTCGAACACCCGAAATCCCCCCTTTTTTTTTTTGCCTTTGTTTAGAATAAAAATGTTACGAATCGCAATATGACATGATGTCGAAAGCAGAAAGAGGCGTGAGAGAGATGGCGCAATGATTTTTATTAGGTCATTTGATTATATTGTTCTTTATCACGAACCTTTTAGAAATTTGAAGACGTGTGATTAAATTGCAAACAATAAATTAAACTAAAACAAACGTTTTCGGGTAGCAACGGGTAAAATGTAACTAATTATAGTTAGGGTTCCATACTATGACAACATATTCCTATTCTACCTTCCATGAAGATATTCAAATAAAAATCCCATTCAAAATAATAATAATATTATTTAAAATAAATGTACCAATATTGAACATTCATTCTACATTACCTTAATATAAGTTAATCATCTGCGCAGTATCAAATCGGTCGCTTTAGGAAATTATTCGATAAAATCTCACCTGGAATACACGTGTACCCTGTAAATTTGATGAGAATGACGGTAAAGTACAACATAACAAATAAATCATCTCTTTACACAATAAACCTAATCCTTATAAACACCAATGGAAATCGGGTATCGTAATGTTAACTCGTTTTATCTGTTCGTGCAACATTATTTACATTTTTACGGAATGTGTGGAAAGTGCAAAGGTGTGAAAAGTGTTGCATGCACAACAATCATTTTTATAAAATAGGAACCTTATCACCAATAAGGTAGGTGCATAGTTTGAACCCACGTAAAAGGAAAGTTGTATATTAATCCGAATTTCATGAAGTTCATTCATTTCGATAAACGATCAACTTTGAATCACCAAAAATTGGAACACCGGCCCGTTTTTTTAATAAAACCATTATGGGTGATATCCATTTAAATTCGACTTGCATCTTTATTTTTTTTATTTGATCGATTTTTTTTTTTTTTTTTTTTTTTTTTTTTTCCCATCCTCCTCTTCTTCTCTCTCACTTAATTTTTTTTTTTTATTTATTTATTTTTTTATTTTTTTTTTAAAGACAAAAAAAAAAAAAGAAAAAAAATAATAAAATTATTAATAATAATAATAATAATAATAATCAAATAATAATAATTAAAAAACCCACACACTATATATATATATAGTCGACTTTTTTAATCATTAATGAGTTCAAACTTAATATTCACATCATGAGCGCTATACACAATTATTATCCACCATATTCACCAACTTCACCAACTTCGACTTTTGTCGACGATAGCGAACAAAGTTACGGAAGACGTACTAGCGATACGAGCATATCCGTTACTTCCACGTTCACCGCCGCGAGTACAATAACCTCTCAGGTGCTTTGAAAAAACGGTCATTTTTTTTTTTTTGATATTAAAAATCATCGTTCGATCAACCTCTTCTAATCCTCGTTCATTTTTTTTTTTTTAGCCGTACCTTCCCATAGCAGAAAAATTTTACTCGCCAACCTCAAATGCCTTTATAAATTCGCCAACACATTCAGAATACCCGATAGAACATGTTGACGTAGAAGCAATATGGTATCGGAAATATTTTATTCAAAAGCAACATCCTACATTTATAGGGATCACCGAATCATACGGTACGGTGATCGTTTCGTTAATGTTGGATGGGACAACCATTAATAATAATCGCGATAATATCTATTGGTATAGATATATTTTACGCAAAAAGGAATCGCCTGATGATCGGGGTGTGTTGGCGGGTCCTCCGCCACCAAGTCCCCTTAACGACCCTCCCTGGGATGTGTTATTGAGAATGATTTCACGTGAATTAGTTCAACCACGTCTCAAAAAGTTAATAACGACACCAGAATTATCCGAAAAGTTGCTTGCCCTCGATGAGGATAGACTTCAAACAACCTACAAAGTAGGGGTGTTATACTGCGCTCCATCACAGACGACAGAAGAGGAGTGGTTTTCGAACACGTTAACATCAGATGCTTTCTCGGATTTCTTGGAGTTGTTGGGAACAAAAGTCAAATTATCGGAATTTGGAGGATTTTCGGGTGGCCTGGACACAAAGACGAACGAGACCGGGGACTATTCGGTTTATGATGACGAAACCATTAAAAATTATGAGATCATGTATCACGTTAGCACGATGCTCCCGTATGAAACCTCGAATAAATACCAAATCACGAGAAAACGTCATATCGGAAATGACATCGTTTGTATCATATTTCAGGATGTGGCGAAACCTTTCTCGCCTTCTTCTATTCGTTCACAATTCTTGCATGTTTACGTGATCGTTAGTCCCGTGGTGTTCGAACTTGATGATGAATTTGGAGGTCGTACCAGTACCCAAATTGGTTATCGCGTGGAGGTCGTGTGTAAGGATGGGGTGCCTTATTTCGGTCCTCCGTTACCGGATCCCCCAATATTTCAAGATTCGACATCATTAAGGAAATTCTTGGTCGCCACCATCATAAATGGTCAAAATGCTGCGTGGAAGACCCCAAAGTTATCGGAACCGTTTCAAAGGGCTCGTGGTGGTATAATACAGGACATTGCGAATAAATTAGTTCCGTTCTCGAACGAAGTTGCTCCTCCACCTCCTCAACCTCCCAAGAAGCTGTCTCATGTTGAATTGAATTACATACTGAAGAGATTATTCGTGGACCGGTTAAAATTTGGTGGGGTTCCCCCTGACATGACAAATGTGAAAGAATTGCTTGAAAAAGGTGCCAATCCAAATATTAGGATACCCCAACCTAGACCGTTGAGAGAAAAGGGAGGATGTCAACATTGTACCTTCTGTCCGAATCACAACTCTAAGCCGATTTCATCATCACCATCCATAAATCATAAATTACACAAACTTCCAAACATATTATTCGCTACGATAGCGTTGGCGGATGACCCCGATTATATCAAATTTTTGATAAATTATGGAGTAGAAACGATGCCAAAAGATTCACATTTTCCAAACGCGTTTGTATTTGCCGCCACTCATAAACGCGTGGAAACAATGAAATGTTTATTAGAGAACGTGCCTGCCTTATCAGATCCGGAATCGGTTGATTCGGCGATCAATGATACTTATAATAGTGCCTACTCTCGAAATACAAATAAAAATGGTAATAAATTGTGTGCAGCTTATGGTAATAAATTATGGAATGGAATCTCGTTCGCTTTCAAGATCAAAAGTTAATATAATGTTAGGTATATATATCTTTATTTAGTTACTTATATATCTATATTTAATTTCTTTATATTTTGTATTTTAATTACATCTATTACATCTTTTACGTATTTATATTCCCATAATGACCATTATAATACAAAATTATATATAAATAACGAAAGTGCACGATTGTTATAAATATTGGAATTTTTAATAAAAGTTAGGATAAAAAAAAAAAAATTTTTTTAAAATATTTCTATTCAATTTTATTTTTAAGTAAACACGAAATTTATAAAGCTGGTAAATTGATCCTTCCATACCATAAAAAAGTTCCATATAAAACCATTTTACCATTTTAAGGCTTTTTTTAGGTATCCGTATGGAGGATCGTTATTGAATTTGCTAAAACGTATTTAATTGAAGCAAGGTTTTTGCCCAAATTACTTTTCGATTCATCGATTACCTTGGAATTGAAGATCCCAGTATCGCCAACACTGTTGTCAAACCCACGTGACTCTATATAATTTGTCACTAGGTCACATCCACCGTTTTTTCACTATGTGGGACCTTTGCAATAGAAAATCAATTTTACTTATATGCCAAATATGATTTTAGGTCAAAATATGTTCAGATTTAGCATTAACTCATTTTTTATTTTCCAACCGTTTTCCCCTTTTCTATTGCAAAGGTCCAGGGACTTGGAATTTTTTTCTGTAAAAATATTCTATTTGTCATCTTACTGTCACACGTATAATTTAGGCCAAGTTCAGTAATGCCGGCCAAAAAATCACGTGGGTGAAAAAAGTGTTGGCGATACTAAAGTAAACAACTTTGGTCAAGGTACTATTAATCTCATGTGTATGACTTATATATGAATGTTATACAATTTATATAACCTATATATAAGAAAAAAAATGTGTTATATGATTGTGCATTAAAAATTTATTTGTTTTCTGTGAAATTTCACTTGCTTAGATTTTGGTTATTATATGACAAACTGTAATAATCTATTTTTATAATCTATTAACATATGCAAGTTCTCTTAAAATCAAATTTTTCTTATAATAAATGGCTATGAAATGTAATGTTTAAATTTCTTATAGTAAACGGTTAATTATAAAGTTTTTTGGTAAGAATAGATAAGAAAAAACATATTAAAAGTTATTTAAATTGAAGTATTGTATTTATTATTTTTTTGCTTTATACTAATTTATATTTACTAATAATTTATTTTATTAATTTTTATTATAAATTTGAATAAAAATTTTTTATACTACTTTTTTATTCTTTTTCTTTTTTATGTCATCATTATTATTGTCTCTTCATTATTATTATCATAGTTATCATTATTAAGATTTTTTAAGGTAAGTGTATCTACTATTTCTTTTTTAATTAATTTTAAAATAAATTAATATTTTTATAAATTCCTTTTTAATAGAATTTTTTACAATAAATACATTTTCTATTATAGCAATTCAGATAATAGGCATAGTCTCAAAATAAATACTGTACTATAATCTTCTATAAATAAAAGTTTATTAAGAATTATATAACTCAGATTATAGTAGATATAATATTTTATATATTATTAATAAGTACTATAAAGTTTACTTTTTTTAATATTACAAGCTTAGATGCATTTTTTTAAAACTAATTTTTAAACTCACTTTATTTATAATTATAAAATATCTTTAATAGTATTATAATAAAAAAGAATAGTTTTATTAAATAGAAATTCAAATATTCTAAATTATATACTAGTTAAAATAGTCTAAATCAACTAGAAATCAGTTGGTCAATTTTAGGTTAATTTTGATACTATTTATAGCTAATTTTCATATTTTTTGATCAGTACAAATATACATTGATTGATTTTAAACAGATATAGCTATTCATTTAGCTTTAATTCAAAACTTAAATTCAATCATAAATTAACTTAAAATTAGTCTTAATTCAGTATCAATTCAGCATTAATTTAAAATTTAAATAATTATAAATTAGCCTAAAATTGACATCAATTTAATATCAATTCAAAACTTAAATAATTATAAATCAGCTTAAAATCAGCCTTAATTTAATATTAATTCAGTCAAATAAGTATACAAAATTAATAAATTTTATTTATCAAATTTATTAAATATTAAAATAATAAAAACCTAATATAATTTGCAAAACATAATAAAATATTATCAAAACTCACTAATTAATTTACTATTTAAAAATATAAGCAAAAAAAAACAGAAAATAATATAAAATAATAATATAATAATAAAAATATAATGCATTTTCTCTTATTCATCCTAAATATTCATTATTGTTTTTTTTAAAAAAAAAAAAATAAAATAATTTATTTTCTTCTAAAAATCTTCAAATTGTTTAAAAAATATAAAAAATAATAAATAAAATAATAAAAAATAAAAAATCTATCCTTTTTTATCAAATCACTTAAAATTATCATTTATTTATTATAAAAAATAAAAAAAAATTCAATTTATTATTTGAAAAATTAACTGGTTGATTAATAAAATTTAACTTAAATTTCAGCTTTTTTTTATCTGATTTTGATAGTTTAAGACATGTTTCTATTATAGAAAATAAAAAAAAATTAATTTATTATTTAAAAAATTAACTGTTTAATTGATAAAATTCAACTTAAGTTTTTTTTGTTCTTAAAATAATTTTTTTTTATTATTTTGATAATATATAAAAAAATAATTATAAAAGATAAAGTTTGAATTGAATTTATTTTTTAAAAATAAAAAATTAAGCTTATTTATATAAATATCCTATATATATCAAAAATAAACTTAAATAATACATTAAATCAATATCAATAAATCATTTTTTAATTTGGTAAATTCAAATATTTGATATATTTTCTAAAAAAACAATAATACATTATTCATTTGGAATAATAATACATTGATCCAGATGAATAATAATATAATTATTCAATTGAAACAATAAAAGAATCATTTAATTAGAATAATAATATATTTCAAATAAATAATATAAAAAATTGTTTATTTAGAATAATAAAATATCATTCTAAAAGAATAATAAAGGAATTGTTCAATTGGATGATAAAATATCATTTTAAAAAAATAATAAAAAAATTATTTAATTTGAATAATAATATATCATTTTAAATAAATGATATAAATATATTATTCCTTACAGTAGCGGTCATAAGTATCTGACTGCCTGAGATCATTTAAAATTATTATATAACTACCCCTTAAATTTTTCAGAAATATAATGTAATACAATATATCATTACCAGTAAATTTATAAGTATCAATGATATAAAAAATTTAGATGATCATCAAACTTTCGCTTGAAAAATGAAGCTTTCTTTAGAAATTGATATGAAA
>CAJVPQ010001027.1:0-21051 GCA_910591825.1 Funneliformis caledonium
CCAAACACGCATTTATTTGGTTTGATTCAAGTAAACAAAGGTCCGAACATCACATGACCGAAGTATTATGCAGTCACACGACGTAATCGGTATGAAATAGCCCTGAAAGATGGCGTTCAGAGACTTTTGGCGGGGGTCTGTAGTTCAAATTCAGCTTCAGTGGTTTAGTTATTTGTAACATTATTGTATTCTGAATGTCTTTTAACTTCTGGTTCTAGAACAGCTAAGAGGAGATTGTCTTTGATTTTAGAATTATCATTCAATAGGTGGATCATAAAGTCAAAGATAGATCCATTTTTTAGACGAACAGGTTTTTTCACTCGAATATGTTCGTCTATTTTTTTATTGTATTTGGATGTTCCAAGTATTCTCAAGAAACAGGATTGTTTTTTTGCAATGTTATCAATTATACCTTTCCTCTATAATCCCACTGGAAGTTTTTTGCAAACAAGTTCAGTGAAAACTCCAACCTTAGCGAGATTTGGAAGTCTCATATCGAAAGTTGAGATATGAAGAGATGTTTTCTTCTCATCGCTACTGTCAGCAATAGTCATAATTTCTTTATCCCATTCTGTGAATACTTTCAGGTAAGTATCTTTAAAGGCATAATAAATTGCATTTTTAGCCTGACCGTCTAAAAGCTTGAGAGTGATAACATCTAAGGTTTCTACTAGTAGATCGAAATCTATGAAAGGATAAAGTGGATCATCCCTATCAATAATTTTGTGTAAGAAATGGCCTTTTTATTCTAAGAGTATAGCTTCTATTCCATCCTCATCATCTGCACTAAGAAATTCCCTTAGTTAAACACTATCATCGCAGATTTTATAATGGTATTCACCTATATCAAAAGGTTTAAACCCATATTTAAAAAGGATAGGAACGTCAGAGAATTCTAAAAGCTTGGATTGTGTCATTTTTGAAAGATTTATAATTATACTAAAACTCAAGGTATAATATTCATAAAAAAATAGTTTAAAATAAAATTAATTTTCGAGATTATTAATTAATATACATAAATGGAGTTGAAGGAAAAAAATACTAACTGGAGATTTTATTTCTATCCATACATTCTTAGGACTGGAGAAGTGTGTAATCAGAGATGCTATCATCCAGATAGATGCAAAATTCATAGGGATTCTAGGCAAGTTCCTTGTAAACAATCCAGATGTATTAAAAGAACTAGAGGTGAATATGGATTTTGCGATCTACATGCAAAAAAACTTAAAGCGAAAAAATACTATCATCAGAAAAAGCTAACTGAGCTGGCTAAGCTGGATGTTTGTAGATTTTATGATTTAAATGCAAAGAAACATAAGACGAAAGAAGAGTACCATCAGAAAAAGCTGATAGAGCTGACTAAGCCTAATTAGATCAATATTCCTATCAAAATTCTTGGAAACACTATAGAAACACTTATAGGAACATATTTATATAGCATTTTGGCAATAGAAAGTATTTCAGATTAATTCTAGGAAGAGTGTTCCTATATTCCTATCAGTTTTTATGAAAAATCAAACTTCTTTACTTTATTTTTTTTTTTACACACTATATATACACCATATATATGCCATATGTATACCATACATATATCATACGTATAGTATAGAAAAAAATTGAAATTTTTCTTAGAAGTTTTATTTTTCATAGGAACATAGGAATAGATATCAAATAAAGTAATCAATTGACTTAAGAAAGCGAAGACGATATACAAATGTATTCCTATAAGTGTTCTTATGAAATTTTTTTAGCTAAATTGATAGGAACAAAAAATCTATTCTATTTCACACCCTAATATACCTAGAAACATGTCAAAAATATGTCAGAAATACAATATGAATATATTCTAATAATTCAAACTTTGGGACGCATAATTATATCAGCAACAAATAGACAATAGTTAGGTTACAAAATAGTGCATTTCTGGTAATCATAAGGGTTTAGGCTAAGATAATACATATTGCATCTCCAACTTCAGGATGCAAAATCGGCATACACATACTGGCAACTAATAGGTAATAGTTGGATTGCGAAATAGTACACTTTTGGCAATCAAATAGTCCAACCATAGAAATGTATATCATACCTAACTAACAGAATTTGCTATATTATATAGCAGAGAGTGTTCGGTATCATACAGGATCACGTAATTGACACAATAAAATGTAGTATAAATTCAGCCAACATTATTTTACAATTTCAGCCAGATCTTAGAGCATAATAACTTGGCATCCAAGCTGGTCTGAAACTGGCAAACTAATAGAAATACTCTGATTCCCTACCAGTTCTATAATAGTTCCAGGATACTATCAAGATACCATCATAGTATCAAGCTAGATCCTTAAATCACATATCTAAAAGATCAGCTAAAATTAATTGCAAATATACTGCGCCACCCAACACGATATTTTTTTACCACATTTTGAGATTTAAAAAGGCAACCAAATAGGTGCAAAGGGAAAGCGTTCTAACATAGAATCTAGCATCCAATAAGACGTAGGAGGTCAGCATCCTTAACATAAAACTAGATATCCAAACAGCTATAGAAAGCCAGTACTAACAATGTAGAATTTATCATGTAAATGGATTAAAAATAAAAAGAAAGCAGTTACTATTAGATCGTGATATTACCATTAAATTAAAGCATTACTATCTACTATTAGACTATAAAGTTACTACCATATTATACATGAAACAGTTAAAACAATGCTATAAATACAAAGGAAATACCTGTATGTAGGTTATGAAAGCGTTATCAAAATATGAATAGTTTGTTATAAAGTTATTACCAGATCATGTAATTAGATTATGATATCACCATTATATTACAAAGATACTAGCAGAATATGAAGCTACCATTATATTATGAAGATACCAGCAGACTATAAAGTTATCTTTATAACCTAATATAAGTCGCATGTAACTTCATAATATAATTATATTATGAAATCATATGCAACTAATACTTTAAAATTATATATGTATTATCAAAATTAATTATTATTAATAAAAATAAAAAATTATGATTTTTTATAAAATTAAATAATAAGTTTAATTTTTTTTTTCAAATTCTAATATATTTTTATTATCTAAAATTTATTAATAAATTAAATATTTTCATAATATTAATAAAAAAATTATTTAAAAATTATTTTTGAATCAAATTAATTACAAATATAAAATTTATTATATTCACTATTAAATTTGTTTTTATTTAGTATTCAAATAAATTTATATAATTTAATTTTTATATTTTATTTAAAAGAAATATAATTAAAAAACAATTTTAAACATATTATTAAGTTTAAAGTATAAGTATAATGAAAGAGATCAATTACATATCAACTTAAATTTTAAGTAAATAAATATTAGATATTAAGTTAGTTAAAATATATATAGGTATTTTTGCAATAGAAAGAAAGAAAATATCAAAAAAAAATTTTTTAAGTTAATGTTAAATCTGAATTTATTTTACTAAAAAAAAATAATATTTAGCTTAATAAAATAAAAAATAAATTTATTTGATAGTTTCTTCTTTTTTATTACAAAGCATTCATATAATCCTTTACTACATTTTAAATTAATAAAAATTGATTAAAAATCATTATTTATTATTATTATTAATTTTAGTTAAATTTTTCTTATAATTATTTATATTATTAAAAATTTTTTCAAAAAATTTTATTTAATTTTAAGATTATAAGTATTTTTTAAAGAAAATATAAATAGAAACTAATATTTGCTATTTACAAAATTTTAAATATAAATCAATAAGAAAAAATTAAATATTTATTCTTTAGATTAATTTTAGTTTTAAATAATATTTTAATAAAAGTTTTATTGTAAAATAAAAATTATTTATTACTTTATCTTAAATAAGCTATTAAATATTTAAAAAAATTTTGAAATTTTAAAGTAAGTTTATATAAATTTCTTGATATTTAAATAAAATTTAAAACTTATTTGCTAAAATTATTAAAAATATATAAATTTATTTATTATGATGCAAGAAGTCTATATTCTTGTTATACTTAAAAATCTTTCAATTTTTTAAAAAATAAATTTATAAAAAATAAACTGGTAACTTTATTTTTTTAAGATAAGTTTTAATAAAATTACTGATTAATTCAAAATAAGTTTTATATAAAAACTTATAGATATTTAAAATTAGATAATTTTTATATTATTGTCTTAAATTTAAAACATATGAGGATTGCTATAATAAAAGGAGAGTGATACACTAATAACAAGATTTTAAAAAAATCACAATTTATTATTCATTATTAATTTTTGCCGATCATTACCAAAAAGATTATTTTTTAAAAAATAGACTTTATAACTTTGAATTTTTTTTTTGCAAATAATAAGTTAAGAATATTGGTTTTTTTTGTATATATTTATTTTTAAAATTTATGTACTTTATAAGCTATATAATCTTAATGAAATTTATAAAATATTTAATAAAAATAAACAATTATTTCATTCTAAAAATTTGTATTTTTTTTTAATAATAATATCAGCAATAAAAGAATAAGCAAAAAGTAGACTTATTTTATTTATAAAATTTGTAAAATTTTAACCTAACTATAAAATTCTAATTTAATTTTTTTTTAATTTACTTTGTAATTTCTTTATCAAATATGTTTTATCATCATCTATTATCATCTATTGTATTTTTTTTTTAACAAAAAAAGTATTTTTCAGTTCTTTTAAGGCAAAAATATAATATTATTTTCACTATTACTATTAAAATATATATCATATTCCATATTATTTAGATAATTGTAAAGGTTTTTTACAATAAAAAAGAAAAAAAATTAAAATTATGTATCAAAATTTGCATTTTTTTATTAATAAAGTATAAATAAAAAAATATATTTTTTGAAAGATTAGGTCTATAATCATGTAATCATCAAAAAATCTTAAAATATGATTAATTAACATATCGTCTTCTTTTGCTATAGCAATTCCTATATATTATTGATTTAAATTTATGATAATTCAAGCTGATATTATAATAATTAATTATAATATCAGTTTATATTATTATAATTTTAAAACGATATACAAAAAAAAATGATTAATATCTCATTTTTCATTAGTCAATTATTAATCATGTGATATAAAATTCACAAAAATTTTAAAACATTATTAAGTTAAAACTTTTAATATCATAATATAAAAATAATTTTCTACTTATTTTTAAATTTATAAGTTAAAAATAATTTATATACAAAATGTGTATAATTATATATAAATTTATATAAATTATTTATATAGTAATTTTAGAAATAGTTTTTATATTAAAGTTATATTATCATATAAAAATAATAATTTTATAATATATTTTTTTAAAAATTAATAAAATATATACTATAAATTATCTTTAATTTATTACAAATTATAAATAGATTTATTATTATTTATTTTCAATTTATAATAAACATAAATCTAATTTTAGACCTTTTTTGAAAATCAATAATTTCATACATTAATCTTATATTTTTGAATTAATCACTATTAATAATCTTAAAATATCATTAGTCAAAGTTAAAGCACATTTAGATAACCTCTTTAACAGCAAAGTAGATGCTTTTACAAAAATTTATTTAAATACTCCTATCATTCATTTCAATATAGATAATTCTTCTAGTATTATAATAGATCTCTGATTTTTATTCTTGCATGTTAATTTGTTAAGAACATTTTTTGACACAAATACCTTCACAAATTTCTTAATTTACATGTCATCTTTAAATACTAACTAATATATAATCCTTACTAGTATGCTACTTCTTTTAGCTTCAATAATAATATCACCTCTAATGATACATTATACATTATTTCTTCAATAAGAAAAAAAGAAATATCAGTAGCTATTAGAGATGTTATTCACCATTATTATTTCTCTCTACAGTTTTATGTTTTCAATATAGTTAACACTTGATATAGCGAACTCTTGATATAATGAATTTTTTGAATAAATATAATAAAAATACTCTTATTATAGCAAATTGGCCAATTAAATCTCTTAAAATCTTCACTATAGCTTTATAGCAAAGTTGAGGTTTAGAATATAGAGTTTGTTATAATAAGAGTTAACTGTATAATGCAATTAATAAAAATTTTTATCATATCTAGTATTGTCTTATGATCTATTATAAAATGAAATTAATCATCTAATATTAAAAGATTTTCTAAAATATATTATTAATGCATCTGATTTTGAAATTGAAAGGCTAAATTGTTGAATTCTCTCAAAACTCAACATTATATTTTGTTCTTATCAAAGGTATTATACCTACATAACTTTTTAATTTTATTTACAGTAAATTTCTAAATATATTATTAGCTTAGCTGTTTGCTTCTTCTTTATATATTTTATTTTTGAAGAAACTCATACTTTTTAGACTGAATGATGTATTCTTCTATTAAACATTAAAAAAGCTACAAATATTAATATTAAGTGCAAAAATGAGAATTTTATTTTTTTTAATTATTGATTTTTTGATTATACCTCTACTAGTCTAAATTCTGATCTGATTTTTAACATAATATAACTTGAATCCTATTAAACAAATTTTTGGTATAATAGTAACCAAGCCTTCTTCTGCTTTTTTTTTATTTTTTAACAGTGATATTTTTAACTTAGGTTAGATTTGATTTGAAAGAATATAAGATTAATCTTTTTTAAATTAAGATTAACTTTTCTTTTCTTTACGAGATTTTTATTTTTTCTTTTTGATTTGTATTTTTATTTTTTTATAAATTTATTTTATTATAATAAAATAATGTGAAACTAGTGTGTAAAATTCATATGCATAATGTGCATATGTGCATATTAAATTTTTGTATACACATATTACACAACATAAAATGTGCACAAATAATTACTAAAAATAAATAAATTATTTATAAAAATGAAAATACTATGCATTAATTTTCTATTTTAGTACAACTTGTGTATATGAATTTTGGTCTAAATTTTATACACTGTGTGAAACTACTGCATTATAATAAAAAAGATAAACATAAATCTTATTAAACTGTCAATCAGCATTTGATCATGATTAAATATTAAATTTAAAGAACATTTAGATACAAATGAAGTTATAGATTGATAAAAACTTAGCCTTTGCTAATAGATCTATAATAGATACTATTTCATATTTTCAAATTTAGGGATCTTTATATAAATAAGAAAGTGATTAACCAGTAATTAATAGATTGAGTACTCTAAAAAGAGGCTATAATAATAATAAAAATTGCATTATATTATTACAGGATTATCTAATTGAACTTTCATTTGAAATAGAGGTTAGATTCAATTTCTAGGTAAGTTTAATCTTATAGGTATAATAGCCACCTACCTTTCTGAGATTCTATAAGAATAATAATATTTAAGCTTTTCTAGTAATATATAATATATTCTGATACTAGGTAGAGATAATAGTGATTCTAATTAATGTTAATAAGCATAGAAAAAAGTAATATAAGTACTTGTAGTTGAAAGTGATCACTCTTCCAAATTTGATAGTGGTTTTAAGGTTTTAAGTTTTCTAATTCTATGGTTAAAAGGGTGTCATTCTAGGTGACAAAACCTTAGACTAGTATTAGCAGATAAATTTTAGTTAGAATTTAAGTTTAGCTATAACTTTAAAAGTCTTAGTTTAGCATTAGATCAACTTTATAATCCTAAAATATATAATCATTATATAGATTTCTGTTCTTATACTAAAAAACAAAAAAAAAATAAATAAACATAAATCTTATTTAATGATACTATTATTAAAATAATTAATATAAATTGTAAAATATAATTTTATATAAATATTTATACTTTTATCAATTATAATAATATATAATTTTTTCAATTATATTATTTAATTAATAAAATAATAATTCAATTCTTATCTATTAATATAATTTTCATATATAATTAAACTATTTTTATAAATTAAATATAAAGTAGTAGTGAAGAACTGAAATAAACTATTTAATTTAAATAATATAATAATAATAAACTAATTATTTAAATTATTTAATATAATATTATTTTGTGATATCTAATAAATTATTTGCATTAAACTTATAATATATTTAAAAAAATTATATTTTTATTTTATTTTTTTAATATAAATATTAAAAAAAAAGAACAAATCATCAAAAAATTATTTTTAAATAATGAGAATTCTAAATCTGATGATATAATCAGTTTAATTTTACTTAAAAATAATTTTTTGAAAAAATTTTGATTTTATTTTTTTTTCTAATACTTATTTTATATTTTTTATAATTATATTTAATTCTGATAACTTCTAATTTAATATATTAATTTAATATATATTATAGATACTTGTCAAAATTTTCTCAAAATAATTTCATCATATCCTTTTCTATATTTTTAATATAGTTTTGACAGTTTTAGCTTTCGTTATATTGAAAGATTTTATCATATTTTTTATTATGATTTTAATATAATTTTATCTAAGTTTCAACTGTTATTAAAAAGTTCGTTCCTCATCTATAGTATATATAAATTAAATATTTTAATTTATAAATATTAAACTTATTATTTTTATAAAAGCATTTTTTTTATTATAAATTCTACATAAAATATAAATATAAGTTTAATTTATAAATTATATTCTAATTAAAATATTTAATTTTTAAACTTAAATAAAATTTTATTGAGAAATTAAAAAATATAATTAAATATTTAATTAAAAAAATTTTAAAATTTTTTTTTTTAAAAAATATTTTTTTTATTAAATTTTATATAATATAATTATTATGATTTTTAAAATTATACATTTTTTTAAAATAAAATGAATATTAATCAACATATATATATATATTTCTTTCTTTTATTTTCTGTTTTAAATTATTAATTAACTAAAAATTTAAATAATACAGATTATTATTATTATAATTATTTAAATAATTAGTATTAATATATAATTTATTTTATTTATTATAAAGTATTATTACTTTATTTAAATTATTTTTTAAATTATTAATTGAATTATATAATTAAACTATTATATCCTCTATTTTTTTTATTTTTTTTTAATTTTTATGATAAAATTTAAGATGTGATTATATTTAATGTATATGGATACTTTACAAAAGAAAAAAATTTACAAATATAAATTTACTTTCTATATTAATATGATTTTTTTTAGTAATTCAGATTAAACATTAATTTAAAAATTTTTCTTAGTGTTTTTTTTTTTTCCTTTATTACAAAGCATTTATATTAAATTTAAATATAATTTTAATTTTAATGATATAAATAAATTTTTATGCAATTATATAGTATATGTTTTTAATAAATAAATAAATTGATTTTAAAAATAATATCAATATATTTTTCTAAATTATTTTTGCATATAATGATTTAAATTTTAATTAATCACAACTTCTTTTAAAATAGTTGCTTTATATTATTATAAAATAAACTTTTTATTTTTTTTTTTTATACTAATATAACATAATTTTAAATTCGAAATACATGTATATTTCTTATTTAAAAAGAAAGTTTAACCGACTACTCGGTTAAGATAATTTTTAAGTTAATGTAAATATTATCAATAAATGCTAATGAATATAAAAATTCTTTAATTACTATTAGAAAACTTTAATAAATTATTTAAATTAATTATCACTAATGCATTTAATATATTTATTTTATTCGTCTCAAAAAAAAAAAAAAAAAAATTAAATTAAATTAAATTAAATATTGCCTCTAAAGTTAAAGTGAAATTTCCATCTTCCTAAATTAAAGGAGGAGGAATTTCCGTTTCTTCAGAAGCTGAAAAAGGAATGTTTTTTGTTTCTTCAGGAGCTAAAGAAGGATTGATTTCTCTTTCTTCAGAAGCTAAAGAAGGTCTGATTTCTGTTTCTTCTGGAGTTAGAGAAGTAAGGCTTTCTGCTCCTTCTGAAGTTAGAGGAGGAATTTCTGTTCCTTCCGAAATCAAAAGAGGGATTTCCGGAATTGAAGGAGGGATTTCCGAAATTGGAGGAGGGATTTCTCTTATATTTGTTTCTGATAAGTTTGAAAAAGAATTTCCAATACGTGATGTTGGAAACACCCCAGGCGTTGGTTTCCAATTATATTTACGCCCTTCACTATATATATCCTCCAATACTTCTTCAAATATACCTTCGGATTTAAATTGAAGATATTTCTTATATATTGCCAAAGCCTACATATCAACTAAGTATAAATAAGTTGTGAAATAACAAAAAAGGGATCACTTTGAACTTACTGTACGCGCATCTTCAATACTGTCATGTGTGTCTGTTTGAATATCTTGATTAAGAAGGTACCAAGCTAAAAATCTTAATGAGATTTTCCTACAACGCGAAGAAAAGATTTAAAACCAGATCTTTTCTTTCATGTTGTCGCATAATATTCATTGATAATTCTTTACCTTTGTCTATTCTTAATGTGAAAAATATCTACAGTGTCAATGACTTGTCCAGGTGGTACTAATATATCTGAAATTGTAAATGGCAATTAGAAACACTCAAGAAAAAAAATTAAGATGGTACATATTATATAACTTACTTATAATACGGAAATCCTTTTTCAATCCATGACCAACAAAAATGCAACCAAGGTCAAGAAGCAACCGTAATTTTTTATAAGCAACCTACAAATATAATAAATTTTTGTCAATGATTCCTCAGATAATAAATAATTAAAGTTTCAAATACCTTTAAAGGGACTAATGTATGCTTAGATGAAGCTTCATCTAAATCACCGGCTAATAATTATTTATACTTTTAATACCATGAATTCATATAATATTTCCCAATTTCTGAAGAGAGACAAAAAAAAAAAAAAAATTTTTAATGTAAACCTGCAATTCCAGAAAATTCTGTTAAGTAATCAACAACCGGTTCTGATGCAGCGATATAATCATCAATAAATGGAACGTTTTCTTTCACTCCTTCACCACGCAATACACTAACACGTGCTAAACTAAGGCGTTTTGGACGAATAACTGATTTTGTTCCATCACTAATAATTTCTGTCTCTTCCTAAAGCATATTAAAGGTTTAAGTATTAAAAAATTCTCAATATTAATAATAAAAATGATAATCACCTGATTCAAAGCCACAAATTCAGCATCAATTGCTACCAACGTTCCTGGTTGTGGCAATTCTTCAGGTGTTAACAAGACGCTTGATTTCTTATTCGTTAAACGATGTCTATCAAAATTATTAAGTTACCATATTTATTCTTATTAAATATATACATAATAATATAAAGATTTGCTTTTATACATACTTTGATATGGAAATATCTTTGAATAAGATAGATTTATCGATCTTTGAAGGTAAAGCACTAGTATCCATTAAATCTGATATGTCAACCCTTGAATAATATAATACAACCGGCGTCTGAAATATAATATATTATAATTAATATTAGTAGGCCACTGGCATGTTAATATTTCCGTTTGAAGCTTCTAACTCACTTTCCAAACTCCTTGGAAATTGAAAACTTCTTGTTCAGTAACATTCTTTACTAAGAAGTCATTAAAAAGATACCATGGACTTTTACTAGTAGACTCTGATTCATCTGTAATATATTATAGAATTAATCTAGATAATATGATATATAAGAATTATATATAGTAAACCAACCTTTAACACAAGCAACTAGATGAGGTATTTCTTTTTCAACTCTGACTTGGGAAATTATGGCCTATAAAGTTGGTTACTAAATATTATTAGTCTTTAAGTTTAAAAATATATTATTACATATTTAAATAGTAAGTCTACCATCAGTTCGTAATTAGCACTCTTTGAGCTGCCGCTAGTGTTGATATCTACAACGGCATTAGAAGCCAATTCCTTTACGGTTAAATTGTCATCATCATCTAGATCCATGGAAATTCTATGAAATTAAGACGGATGATGCTTAAGAATCCTAAATTAATGACAATAATAAGATGTTTTTTAAATACCTTTTTGGTAACCATGATTTTTGTCCATCAAGCGTTCTCCAAATATCCGCAGGAACTGATGTACCTACACCACAATTTATTGATAAGACGGGAGGTAAACTTTTTGGAATCTTTTTAGCAATTGTGGGAACATATTGTTGACAGTTGTTGCACCAAGCTTTCTGTTGAGTTTCACGTCGAATACTTGTCCGTAAGATATCAACAAAAGATTTTGTTTTTGATTCCCTTTCTTTCCCTTTATGATTCTTTTTTGTTTTTTAAAAAAAAATTATAAAATTATTAATGGAAAAGCTAAGAAAATATATTACAAAAACAATATTACTATACGTACCTTTGAAGAAAATTGTAAATCCAAGACAAACGGTGTTGTTAAACGGTCTGTTTGTGTATCACATTGACATTTGCTTATTGACGCGACTTGCATTCCAAATAATTGTTGAATCATCGAAAGGGGCGTTTTTTCTAATGGAAGAGACTTTAACAAACGTGGATTATTGTTTGAATTACATTCTTGATGAAGTTGTTCAAGAATGAATCGATTAAAATTCTGAATGAGCATTGAATAAGGTGTTTTCTCATCGGGCTCATCGGGCTCAAATAATCCAAGAGCCAAAACTAATGTTGAAAAAAGTGTTAATCAAAACCACAGCATTTATTATTCCCAAGGAATGATTTACTGATATTACTAAAAGTTACCTTGCGGAATTGTGCCGAAAGCCCTCAAAAAATTTGAAGCTTGACAATTCCTTCCTTTAGCGTCTTCCAGCATGCGAAACAAGAAACCAAGC
The DNA here is from genome assembly GCA_910591825.1 of Funneliformis caledonium. NCBI lineage: Eukaryota > Fungi > Glomeromycota > Glomeromycetes > Glomerales > Glomeraceae > Funneliformis > Funneliformis caledonium. The sequence goes on from CAJVPQ010001027.1 coordinate 12,770, forward strand.
TCACAACATAAACAATTTTCTTTTGTACAATCAGAACCGATATGTGACTTAGTTATTGAACGAAGGACTGGAGTAAAGAAAAGAACTTGTAATAAAGAATTACAGTAAGAATTCGTTATATGAGTTTCAAGACCTGCGTAATGAGTTTTATTGTAAAATCTAAATATATTGAAAAATAGAATTACTAAATAGAAATTATTTAAGGATTAATATGAATAATCAAAAAGCATTTGTCCATACTCAAAATCAAAGTCATCTACGCCAAAACGACTATATTTAATTTCTACTCTCTTATAATACTTCGGCATTCTATTGCTGGTCGCATCCAGTTCGGATTCATCATCAAATAATGATGAAGGTTCCTGTGATATAAGGTAAACAAATTTACTAAATTCTGAATTATATAAGAAATTGATTAAGGATGGATTATTTACCTTTGAACCCTTCCCGGATTGCAATTCTCTTTCCTTCTCGGATCTAAATTTTGGAGTGCCAGCCTTATGTTTTTTCCTTGAATATCTCACAACTTGATTTCTTTTCTTATTTCCGGGATTAGGAGAATATCCAACAAAATCTATCATCTTTATATTATTCAAAATTTCGGGATCGATTTTTGGTGGTGGGTTTCCAACCTCAAATATCATATTTGATGGCCATACAGAGAGCAATGGTTCTTTATAATACGGCATACCAATTAATGACAGTGAACTAAATATGATTAAAAAAAAATTTTTTGTGATCATCATAATATTTAATTAAATATGTAAACACACAACTAAAACTGATCTTACTCTTTTTCACCAACGGTGATAGGTGGAGTTGTTGCTGGCATCGAAGGTAATTCAATAGGATTGGAATATGCATTGATCTTTGCATCTTTCCTATCTTCCCAAAGGTGTACAAAACTTGCAGCATCACCAAAAGCAAGCATTTCCCCAGAAGTTGATAAATCAATGGCATTTATATAACTAGACGTATTTGCCTATAAAATTCTAGCAACGTTACTTATTATCATTATTAAAACAATCAGTAACACTGAATAAATACCTGGTAAAAGTGAATATCTGAAGTATTTCCGATGTCACAAACATGAAATTGACCCGACTGGGATACAATAAAGACAGTTGTTGAAAGTTTTGGGTGCATTTTTAGGAAACATGGACCCGTAGGAAATGGCATTGGGACAAGCGGGCGCATAGTTCTAATGTCATACACTTTAACTAAAGGATCGATTATAAGATTTCCATGCCTTAATTAATTTCAACAATATATTTTTTGAAATCCAATTAATATAAACGACCCCAAATCAAATCATTATCATTCAGATTCATTTATTAATTATGAAAAACCTTGCCGAAAATCCACAAGTCAACAATAAATTTCCAATAGTATCTATGTCTGAGATGGTACCAGTGTGTGCTTGAACACGATGTTCCACCTTAAATGTTCGTGGATCTCTTAATGTAACTTCTCCTGATGTTGCACCACAGCAAACCAACCTTGATTTCCTCATCACCACAATTTCACTCTCTGATTCCACCTGCGCGTACCGAATCAATTAATATTTTCCTTAAACGTTATAGTAGCTGACGAGGTGAAGTAAAATGTACCTTTTTAACAACCGTACCCCTTGCGACATTAATAACCAACATATTATGTTGCTTCCCTGCCGCCAAGATTTCTGAATCTGGCATGGTTGTGTAAGTCATACAACGTAAATCAGTAGTATCCTCATTGCTATTTAATTGACCGACCGATAGGGGTTAAATCAAAAAATTTATTAGTTACTCTCGTTTTGACAAAAAAGTTCTGAAAGGGGTGACACACCTCAAAGTCCATCTGACCAATCCTCTTCGATTAGTCATTTTAACAGCATCTGAACTTAATGAAATCACACCTCTATCGTTAACTAAAATTTGTATAACTGGTGCTAAGTGTGCTCGAAAACTTGTATAACGATGTAATCCACTTCCAAAATGTGAAGCAATTCGACCCTTCATTTACAAAGATTAGCATTGATCATTAGTTGTTTACATTCGAGATAATCATTTATAGATAAATTACCTTATCATTTCCGGTCCATAATAATTCTTGATTTGGATCAAATGCTATTGCCGATATTGAAGAGGCGACATTTAAATTGGCATCACAGGTAGTTCGAACTTCAAACCAATTATCCATTATTTATTTGATTTTTTATTTTATAAAAGTCCAAAGATTTTATTCATATTAAATACAAATCGATTACAATGATTAAAACTACACATTTAACTTTTTTAAACTGATTAATTTTTTTTTTTTATACGAATTCCAATTTATTTCAAAAACGAGGGTGGCTTAAATGATAAATTTTCTGTCGCACACGTCTGTTGTACGATAATCAGCATTGTGCTGCGCATTTATCGAGTCTCTTTTGATTTCATTTTATATTGGTTTTATGTATCTTTTATTTTTAAAAGTTAATGTAACTTAACGTCAACAATTGATAAACCATACGGATATTAGTGAAAAAGTAATAGATAATTAAATTAATTAATTAAATATAATTAAATATGAACCAGAGGAAACGAAGCATTTTTAAATCACGTTGTATTAACAGTTAAAATTTCACAATATTATTTTATTAATAACTGGATGTTTAGTAAAATCTGTGAAGAAACGTAAAAAAATTTTTTGCTATGTTATTTATTCAAAGAAGGATTTTTTTTTTTTTAAAAAAAAAAAAAATGACATCTGAACGCTAACAAATTTATAACATACAAAGGTTAATTCTGGCTTAACTTTTAATCAAAATTAAATATCTCACAAAGATCTAATATTTTTTGAAATGCAATTGTATCAAGTCAGATACAATTTTTCGATATAAGAATGTGACAAGGAGTATTTTTTTTTTTTTTATTAATAAATGATTTTCTCTTTTATTCTTTTAAAGGATGATAACGTTTAAGTCAAGTATCGAGAAAATAAAGTTTTTGATGTACCGTAATCTACGCCATTTCAAAATTCTATCATGATGTCGGTACTGCGCCAAATAAAAATGCCCGAAAGTTAAGAAACGGCGACCGGCTACAGGACTAAATAAAACCTATATGTAGTTCGTTTATCAAAAGTAAATTGACATAAAAATAACCTAACAGAACGCTTTTTTTAAAAATCCTAATGAAAAAAATTTTTTTCCTTGATGATATGTTCGAAAGTATTTTTTTATTTTTTATTGACAAACTTCAAAATGTCATAAATAAATGACCTGGATCTTGATGATCATAAGGAAGTTGCAGGTTTGGATAATGTTAATGCTTGCCTTTGATCTTGTTTCTAATGTTAACTTTTTGTCCACAACTTTTTTTTTTCAAAGTCGACCCCGACATAACATCGATGATGATGATATAATTAACGAAGATATCGACCACCACCGGAAATTGCAAATATGGCCGAAGCAGAAATTAACAAACGTTTGGATGAAATGATTGAAGGGTTGTTTGGTCACGAAATATGGTATCAAGATCGGCAAAAATTAATAAGAGAATATCTTCGCCGCGATTAAATCATTTTTATTATGGTTGGTAAATCGTTTTTCATCTTGCTAAACTAAATAATAAAATTCTTTTATTTCTTGTATTAAATCCCGTGATGTTCAGATTAAATAAATATCTTTCGAACTTTATTAAATAACTTTGTGAAGGGAACAAATATTTTTTTTTTCGCGTTCAATTTTAAATTTTTTTTTTTTTTATTTATTAAATAATAATCAATCCAATAGAAACTTTATTTACCATTATAATAATTATTTAAAAAAATCATGGAAACATTATTTAATATACATATACATTTTATCTATTAAATTACACAATAATTGCTATTACCGTAATTATAAGAAGGACAATTGTACAACTCATATGACAAGACCAAAGATCAGAAAGCAATAAATAAAAATCAACTTACGAAGGCCGAAAAGCCAGACCGATACTTGATCCGTAAGAGTAGTGCAGCCAGAGAATATGATAGATTTTAAAAAATCATCACACCTGTATGATAGATTTTGAAAATTTCAAAATCTAATCACACATATAGCGAAGGTAAAGATAACTCCAAACTATTTGTAAGGCCTGATCCAAATCAAAAGAAAATTTTTTTCTGATTAGACGCATATAAAGTTTTGGCCTGAAACTTTAAATGCGATTCCTATATATCAAAATTATTGAAATATTAAAGATCGTGCAAGAGGTATGACAGGCCTTGTGACTAATTTCATAAAGGAACACAGCTAATTCCTCTTCAAGAAAAAGCAGATTCCTCACCAAGGTTACTGTCAACCCTCTATCAAGCGCCAGACATGTCGCTTTTCATATATAGTACTTTCAGCCAAATGTCTCAGATTCATATTTTAACACAAATTCTCTATGTTAGTGTATATGGGTATTTATTTTACCAAATAATTATAAAATATATAAAAGAATTATTTCTAGAGAAGCGTTTTGGTAATTCTTTTCCTCCAATAAGTAAAAAAATATCAATTTCATATAAAACTAATAAAACAAAAATCTATCTAAAAAAATGTTCTCAAACACAGATATTTTCTTAATTATATTTTTAGTATCACAATTGTAATTTACAAGATAGTAACCTATAGTGTCCTTATAATGGATATGATTCAAGGCATTTTTTTGAGAAACGTAAACATTTATATAATCTTTGCTATTGCTATCTTCTTTTTTCGCAAATATCTAATGCGATCAGAAGATAATAATCACGAAAAAATATCTTAATATTAAGCAATGAACTTCAAAGAATGCGTACAGAAACTGAATAGAAAAATGATACAATATCTCAAGGTAAGTCATATGCTACAGAAAGAAAAAAAATATTATGTCATGCATATATATTTATCTACGTCAAACTGCATTTTATTTTTTTTCTAGCCAAATCAAACCGATTCTCTTTCACAAGTCACATTTCTATGAGACAATATTCTAAATATACAGATGAATATGAAACATACTGGATTGAATTTACAATCTTTTTTAATAATAGGAGAAAAAGAGAAGCTCGTTTACCAATACAATTATACAATATTTTATTAATCAAAATCAGACTTAATGCTAGTACATTAGCTAGTTTTTATCATCATCAAAAATCATCAAGAAGAACTTCTATGAATAAAATATCAAATGTGTTGAAAAGAAGAAAAATAAAAAATCAGTTAGTTTTTCTGATATTAGCAGTAGTAACAATAGTAACAGTAGCAGTAGTATTAGAAGAAGTATTGATAAAGATAATATTGTGAAATAACTTGATGTTAGGGCTCTTATTTATGGCTTAGGATCTAAGAACTCCCTTCATCTTTGATAGCATCATTTATTTCAATCATTATATTCGCTTTTCTAGCATTTTCTAATTCGCTATGTATCTGAAAAATCATTAATAAAGTTTTGCATATTTACATCAAGTTATTTTTTTTTGCAAAAAAGAGCATTAGTATCTATTTTATAGAATTTTATTATTATTTTTTTTTTAAATTTTTTCAGACCATATTTTTTCTGATGCATTAATGTATTATAAATAAATAAGATAATATTAATTATACTAGCAATTCTACTCAGATGATGCCCTGAGATTGCTTCACAATGAATAACAAATCTAAAGTACTTTATGTTTAGTTTGATTAGGTTGAAGTTAAAATTAAAATTGATTTGATCAAAATCAAATTAGAATGATTAGATTTAGAGATATGATTGAATTGGATTAGATTGAATTGAATTGTAATTAAATCGATATATATTAAAGTTAAAATTAGATTAAGATGAATTAAATTATATTAGAATAAAATTTGAATTATAATTTGGCTATAGTTTGATTAATTAAAATAAAATTTTGTATTTTAAGACTTTATAGATAACTTCATATTTTAACATAATAATAGACAATTTTTTCATCTTCTATAAGAATCAAATCTTGGCATCACCAAAAAATTAATTCAAAATTTACTTATAAATACTTTCTTTAAAATTGATTTTAAAACTGCTTAAGATCTTACCAACTTTCAAAGCTATTTCAGCTTTTAGTAATCCAATTTAATGAATATTTGATTATTTTGAAGTTCTCTTAGGACTGTATCTGGTTGTTTTGAATTAGTATTTCTATGATCTTTAGATCACATAATTGCTTCATTTCAAGGATTTTAAGAATTTGCAATTTAAATAATTCATTCTAAACACTTATAAGTACCTCTATTTCTTACATATTAATATAAAATTTTCTTACTTATATTAGATTTTAGATGCTAAAATTAGTATTTAATACTATTACTTTTCAGACTATTCTTTTTACTTCAGTTCTGGTAGTTATATTTGCTTGAAATTCTTCTGTGATAAATCTTAAAATAATTGCTTTCAGTTATTTCTAAATATCTTAAGATCAAATGATTAGATCAGGATAAGGATCGATACAAACTTTCATCTACAGCTATTATACCAGAAATCAGAGTAAATAATTATATCAAAAATACTTCTTATGTTCTCAAAAATAATAAAAGACCTTAACAAAAAAATGCTAGCAGACAATTTACTAGCATTCTTATAGATATAAACTAATAAATTTTATTAGAAACTCCTTTTACAAACAATAAAAAATAAAAAATAACAACAGAAAACATGGAAACTTCTTCCCTAAAAATTATCAACAAAGTCATTAAAATATTATTCTTATTACTAATAACAATAATCAAACATTTCCTAACAATAATAAAGAAAATACAACTAAAACTATTGACATAGAAATAGATAACATTGTTCCTTCAACTTTTAACTTACTAAAAACATATATAATGTTTTTCTTCAAACTGCAAAAGATTTTATGCATACAAAACAAACAAATAATACCAATGAATCAAAATGATCAAATACATCCTCTATTTCTAAAGGCAAAAATAAGTAAACTTGATAAAAAGAAATGAACGATATCAAAGCTTCTACTTCCAACAATAAGAACGTGAAAGATCGATAATTTAATATAATTATTACGCTTATCAGATTTATGTCACTGATAATACGGCAAACATAAAAGAAAAATCAATAGCAAAAAAATAAAATTTTATCAATGCACTTTTCATTCACTTTAATAGTTTCTAAGGATCCAACTATCTTTTCAAAATTAAAAAATTCATCATTTATTTCAACAGTTTAAAAAGCCTTACACATGTTGTTACAAAAATGCAAGAAACATAATATAATCTGATCTTTTGATTGCTGATCCTAACGCTAAATAACTAAAATTAGATGTAAAGAAAAGTTGCACTATTAAAGTATTAGACATTCCCCTTTTTTTAAGTCTGAAGTTATATGAAATTTTTTTGCTAAATTTGAAACGATTACCCATTTTTTCTTAATCATTGGGGAACTCTGGCAAATCACATTCATTGTGTATAAAAACAATAATGCTATCAAACAATTTTATAATAATATTTGATCTATTTTTTTTTTAAAATTTGCTTTAAAAGTAGAACCTACTGACCTTGACTCATTGTAAACTACATTATAACTAATGCTCTGAATGGTTCAGTTCAGTTCAGATTATAAGCCAATCTGAAACTGAACTAAAAATTTTGGTTCAGTTCAGTTCAGATTATAAATCTTAAAAATGCCAATCTGAAACTGAACTAAACCGTAAACTGGTAAAAATTCAAACTGAACTGAAAATTTCAGATTAATCTGAAATTTTGGATTGTTTAGAATGATAATTTTATCATTCCAATTGAACAATCCTTTTATCATTCTTTTAGAATGATAATTTAATCATTTCAATCAAACAATTTCTTATCATTCGTTTAAAATGATAACTTCAATTGTTTTAAATGAACGATTCTTTTATTGTTCTTTTAGAATGATAATTTAATTATTCTAATTGAATGATTTTTTATCATTTGTTTGAAATGATAACTTTAATCATTCCAAATGAACAATTCTTTTATCATTCTTTTAGAATGATAATTTAATTGTTTCATTCGAACGATTCTTTTATCATTCATTTGGAATAATAATTTTAATCATTCCAAATGAATGATAATTTAATTGTTTTAATCGAATGATTTTCTTATCATTCGTTTAGAATGATAACTTCAATCGTTCTAAAAGAATGATAAATTTAATCATTCTAAATGATCTGAAATTTCGGATTAATCTGATATTTTCAGTTCAATTCAGATTTTTTAGTTCAGATTAGATTTATAATCCAAAAAAAATCTGAACTGAACTGAAAATTTTCAGATTGAATTTTTTGCAATCTGA
>CAJVPQ010001028.1:0-21032 GCA_910591825.1 Funneliformis caledonium
ATATCTTATAGCATTTTACACTAACTCGCAAAATTTCTTGTGTTAATAATGTATTAATAATTGTTTTTCGATCTGGTGGATTATAATTTGGCCGAAGTTGCTTGAGCAATTCAATGATAAATGGATGTTCAATTAGATGCCATGGCAAGCTACAACATACAAAAGCTTTAATAAGAGCTGTATCAATAATATCTTTTCGTTCTCTACTTAATTCTGAATTTTCATAAAATTTGACTAAAGTTGTTTATTCATTCTCAACTTGACTTTTTTTACGTTTAGGATTGGTAGCATTAAGGGAAGATATTTCACGTGTTTCTACCATATATATGACAGTTTCACGAATTGAATGGTCTACTTTTGAATAATTAATTATATGTTTTTCCATTATTTCGGTCTTTTCAGGTTGAAAAGTTTGGTCACATGCTAAACATGTTGCAACATAATGTCCTTTATATAATTCATCCCTTGTTTAAAAAATCTCCAAATAGGTTTTTTTGTGCGTCCACTAGAATTGGTGGACTTTAATTTTTTTGAAGTTAAAGTTTCGTTATTATCGGACATTTCAAAATGAAAAAGAGATTATCGCTATTATATAATCGGGTATAGCAATCATTTATAATAAAATTTAGTTTCAGGATTTGGTAGAAGTTTAGGGTTATAGAATAAATTTTGGAAAATCAGAATATGTTTCAGATATCAGAAATGGTTTCAGAATTCGGTAGAAGTTTTGGTTATGGGTCAAGTTTCGATTCGTATATACTGAAACCCAAAACTTTCAGAAATGCTCCTAGAGGTTTCGATATCCATGTTTACTAGAGATGAGATCCTTATACTTAGAAATTATTGGCTCAGAATAATTAATGCCACTATGAGCTAGAAACAATCGATTTTCACTATCAAATAAGATGGAATTACTATGAAAATTTCTATTGCTTTCATGAAAACAGCCAAAGTTGTAATTCAAGGAATTGAAGATCAGTATAAAAGTAATGAATATAAGGATGAATATTTAGAAAAATATCTTATTTATTTGTTTGATGATGTTGAATCTGAAGAATCAGAATTAGATGATAAACTAGGATTTAACTCCTTAACTGACTATTACTATTCAATTTGAAGAGAATATTAATTGAAATTGCTAGATACTCAGCTAAAACTAATTCAACTTATCTGAAATAACTAAGATCTTGAATTATCACTAACAACAAACCTTTATGAATCTTTATTAAAGAATATTATGATATTTATACAAGAAGTCAAATAGAGATAAGACAGATAACAGAAATCAAACATTATATCTATATTGGAATAGTCCTGCCAATTGCTCAAAAACTATACTAAATAAACTATAAAAATATTAGATTTCTGAATCAAAAATTAAAAAAAGATGGAAGCAAATGATATAATTTGATTTTTATATAGCTTATAGGTCTCACCTGTTATAATTGTAGAAAACAAAAAAGTGAGAAGAGATTATGTATCAATTATCAAAAAATAAATATCACAAAAATTGATACATATCTATTACCAAGAATCGATGACTTGCTAGATTTATTAGATGAAGCAAATTGGTTTACTACTCTTGACTTAGCTAGTGATTAGGGTACTGACATATATTATATAATATTTTAGGAGGTAGGGGTAGCTGAGATGTCTTATAGGTGACTTATATTACACTTAGAAATATATATCACGTGATTAGATGTGGCTTAATTTTTTAGATTGAATAACCAAATTTAATTTAATAATCAAATTTAAATGATCGAATCATTTCTATTGGTCAGCTAATCAATTTAATCTCCATCTGAATTATATTCCCTTAAGTCAATTTTTTTAATAAGTCATTATAAAGATAAAAAGAAAAAGTTATTGACTCTTAGATTATACCTTGGGTCATCCTCGAGTAGTAGAATGTACTATTTTTTATAGTTCGTTAAAAAAGTGAAAGTAGAGAAGTATTTTTCACAAATGAGATAACAAAGGCATGAGTATATTTCTTTAAGAGATAGATAATGTTCATTATAGCCTGAAATTTTCAAAATGTCATAATATTAGAATATATAGATTGGGTTTATAAAATGTCCATCTTTAGCTTTGGTAATAAGTGGTAAAAAACCATTATAGACTTCGAGAAAGTCCATTGCTTCTTTAGCTCTAGGTAGATTACAATAATTCATATCCTTACATCATTTTATATCAATAGAATATATGCACAGATTGCAATGATTCTTAATTTAAGATCATAGAATGAAACACTTGGATATGTCATTTTTTTTTTTTGTATTTTTTTGTTTCTATTTTTCTTGCTTTTTTAATTCATCAACTTTCTCTCTTTCTGTACCTCAAAATATATATTTTCAAATGGATTTGTGAATGTATCAATATATTGAACATCCACATATTTTTCAATAATTGAGTCACAGCTCCAAATATTACAAAGGACTTCTCTAGTATACTGGAAATTTAAAATAGCTAATTCTGAATCTGTGATTTTACCTTGCGAGTTCAAATGAATGTCAAAATGATCTATTAGTAATGATATACCAGCAAGTTTGTCAGATAATGTTGCCATATCTTTTTCAATAAAGTTGTATTTTAATTGTCCTAAAGCATGCGTTCTTATACTTAAGTAATCTAAATCAAACTTTTTAAAGAACTGACAATATGATTTTATGTTCTTCAAATACAAAGGTTATCAAAAGTTTCTGAACAATTTTTATGCAATATAAAACATTTAATTTTTAAAACTCAATAAAAAATCTTTATTATAACTTTATTTTATGAATATTAAAGGCTACATTTTGTATTATTAAACTAATATATAATTGGCCACCTTCTGCCACAATCACTGCTTGAATTCGTGCTGATATATTATCAACTAAATTTTTAATTACACATTTTGAAATCGATTTTCATTCATTTTTAACATTCCTTTTAAGATCAGCAAGGGTGAGTAGAACCAGTTTCAGCATGTCTTTTCAATGTTTTATATACTGTTGTTTTGCCTTAACCATTTTTACGATAAAAAATTATTGCACTATAATACTTCGCAGTTAATTCATTATTTTTCCATTATTGTAGTTGTAGCCGTAAGTTGCAAAAATAAGAAAGGAAATTTGAAGTTAAAATGTTATTTAAAGCAAAATAAACAAATAAACAAACATAAATGTATGTAAACATTACCTTTTATATATATTAATCGCATTCCAAAAATAGCGTTCAGAAACTTTTGATAATCCTCTGTATCTTGGATTTTCATCTGGTCTTCCATTCACTAACAATATCCAAATAGGCTGAATTTGCTCATTTATTTTCAATATATTATTTAGGATTCATAGTAAGATTTATAAGATCTTCTATATATGTAAGTGAAGATATACCAATAGGCTATTGAGGATAAATATTAATCGTAAGCTGTCTTGTTTAAAAATCATCTTTTAATTTACTTAGTGTTATCATTAAATATACTAAAGAAATTAATTTTTGTCTATATCCAGTAGAAAAATCATGATCAGATACATTTACAGGTTTATTAACTGATTGTAAGATATGAAATGTTTGATCTACAATAGGCACACCAAAACCTACTTTTGCTTTATCATCTTAGGAAATAATAACAGATGTGTTAGTAAATATAGAAGTAAATTATCTTACATACTTAACAGATGCAAGACAATAGTACCTGTCAATTTGTTCTCATATATCTGTATATGAAACTCCAGCTACTGTGACTCACGTTAGATAACAGTATGCTTTTGCAACAATAGAATTGGATTGGTAAGGTAAGAGATAATTATTTAATATTGTTTGTACTATATAAATATTATATCTCTCCTTAAGATTCTTACATAAGTTTTCAATAATTCGTACTTTAACCACTTCTTTTCATCTTTTTGCATCAGCTGATCTGAATTTAACTAAGTCATGAATTTGATCATATAAGTTCAAATATTCAAAAAGTAGAGGTGGACAGCCAGGTTTATTATATTAAATTACCTCTTGATTTTCAGTAAGTAATTTACGCTTTTTTTTACAATTTTGAGTATATACTGACTTACAAAAAGTATTCAGATTTTCATCACGTGATTTTGCGTTACTGTACTAAAATCAGCATTTCTTCCTATCACGTATATAAATAAAGGTGGTAACAAAATATTTATTTTTAACTCTTTTTTTTAGTTTAAATATGTGAAAATGAAGTTTCAAAGATTCACCAGAAATGAATTATCAGCGCATATTTTAGCAGTATTAGGTAAAGAGTTATTTCTACTCAGCTTAATATTCTGACAAATACTGTAAGAATATAAAGAAACTGGTTCTTCAGAACCCAAGCAACGTTTTGGATAACTAAAAATACTTAGTGAACGTGATACCTGAGTTTTAAAACGTATTATCTGAACTGACTGGTTTTCTTTTCTAGGTAATGTGACAGATAAACTAAATACCAGTCTTGATGCAACTGTATACTATAATACAGTCAGAAGTTACCTTCATGATGAAGGTCTTAAAAGTTATGCTACACGAAAAAACCTCATTTAACTTCAAAACATTGAACTAATTGCTTAAATTAGTGCAAAGAAAAAAAATTGGATAGAGAAATGGAAACAAGTGGTATAGTTAGATAAGTCAAGATTCGTTCTTTTTCAATCAAACAGTCAAGTAAGAGTATAGAGAAGTCCTGAAGAAGCATATAATAAAGATTGCATTCAGCTAACAGTTAAGTTTGAAGGAGGATCAGTGATATTTTAGGGATGTTTTGGTTGGCATAAGGTTAGTCCTTTAGTTGTAGTAGAAGGAAATATGGATTCTAATAAATATATAAATATTCTAGCCAATAATTTTATCCCATGGGTTAACAATTACTCAAACTCTATTTTTCAATAAGATAGAACGCCTTGTCATACTTTAAATTACAGCATTTGGTGAATGAAAATACATAATATTCTGATTTTAAACTAGTGGCACAAAACCCTGATCTAAACCCCATCGAAAATCTGTGGAATCATTTGGATTATCAGATTCAAAAAAGAAAACCTTTGCCTAAGTCTAAACAGGAGTTAATCAGGGCAGTATAAGAGGAATAGTAAAAATTACTATTAAAACATGTTATCACCTAATTTTGGATATGCCTAATCAGGTTAAAACTGTAATCAAGGCCAAAGGTGATCATACTAAGTATTAATTTTTTAGCTATAATATTTTTCGTATAATAGTTTTATATTTATATTTTAATAAAATAAAATTTATTTGTCAATTAATAAGTATGAAATAAATTTATATATGTACATAAAAATTATGAATTTTAATGTAAATTTTATAAATAAAAAAAAATCTGAATACTTTTTGTAAGCCAGTGTATACTACATTTTTTTTAATTTGCTAATTTTATCCTTATTAAAATTAATTTCAGTTTGATTTTCTTCTATTTTCATATATAAATTATTTCGAATTTGATTGTCAGTTGTAATATTATATATTTGTTCTAATTCAGTAAGTTTCATTTTAGCTAATTTAATTTTATCTGCTACTTTTCTTTGAGCTGATGTATTAATAGGAATTTCTTATATAGATTCAACTAGATCAATGATAGGAAGTGAGAAGTTAGTTCTATTGTAGATATAGAAGGCATAGAACAGGTTATTTTCATAATAGGTATATTATATAGGCTAATTGGAGTGGTCATATAGTTTTTAATTATATCGTCAATTTCTAAACTACCTTTGTTTTAATATCCTTCCATTCTTTTGCTACATCTTGACAAATAATAATGTGATTTGAAACATTATTTTCTTATTTTGATTATAATATTATATATATATGCATTAGTAAATTCCTAATATTTATTAACTAGGGATTTATAAATCAGTTTTTTATTAAATTTTAGGCTAAGAAAATAAGTTTGATTACTTATTGTTTAATATTTAAAAAAAAATGAATGCGTTTTTAATTCTTTTAATTTTTTGCTTTATCATTATTATATTTATATATTTTAAAAATCTCAAGCTAAATATATTAAAATAAATATATTAAAAGTATAAAATATAGCCCTCCCACAGTTAATATATATTAAAGAGCAAACCTCCTGCAATTAATATATATTAAAAAACAAGCCTACTCGCAGCCTTCACAGCTAATTTATATTAAAGAAGAGAACCTTCTGCAATTAATATATACTAAAAAAATGTGTAAAAAGGGCATATAATAATAAGCCACTTCTTTTAAACTTCGAGAAAATATAATAAAATATTCTTGTTTCATTATTGATTAATTTAAAAATTTATATAATATGATTCACATAACCAATATATATATCTTACCTGAAGGTGAGAGGTTAGTATCTATATTAAACTGATATTACATAAGAAATGTTACTGCCCTTACTGGTAAGTAGCAATGCATCCTGATAATATTAAGAAAACTGCATTTATCACAATAAATGGATTATATGAAATTCTTAATCATGCCCTTTATATTAAACAATACATCTAAAATATTTTAAAGACTTATGAATTAGATTCTTAAAGATTTTTTTGGACTATTTGTATCAGTCTACTTAGATAATATAATTATTTACATAAAAAGACCTTTTAAATTACATATTAATCATATTAAATAAGTTTTCAGAATGCTTATCTTACAATAAAATTAAAGAAATACTATTTTTGTCAACCTTGTTAACATTCTTAGAACATATTGCAAGACAAGAAGGAATTCAACCTGATCTAGAAAAGATCAAGAAAATTGAAGAATTTCTAGAACCAAAAAGTTTAACTCAACTATATTATGAACTATAATTAAGCATTCATTAAGCATTTATTAATTACTCTAAAAGCATTTATTCAAATACTTATTAAATAGGTTTCAACGAACTTTATATTCAATATTATTAGCATTCTGTCATAATTATCCAATATTATGTATATTTTAGCATTATAATATAATATAATTTTGATGTTTATATAAAGTATTTATAATACATTTATTAATAATATTATTTATAATATATATTTAATTAATAGTTTTTATTATACATAGATTAAATTATACAATAATTAAGATCGTGATTTTTTTTGCAACTAAAGCATCTCATAACTAAATCTTGATTAGGTAAATTAATTATAATTGTATTTTTAGTTTTAATTATTAATTTGTAAGATGTTTGAAGAAATGATTAATTCATATACCTTTTAAAGAAAGAAATCAAATTCAATTAATAAAAAAAATAACTTTTAAAAAGTATAAATAACCTATTCATTTCGATTAAATATGAACTCTTCTATTATATTATAAAAATATCAAATATCAAAATTAATACTTACAAATAAATATAAAATAAATATTACAAAAAGTAAAATGTAAAAATACTTACAATTTCCTTATTCATAATATCTTGCAATTAGAAACCTGCATTTTTTCAAAAAAGTAATTTATTCATTTTATAACATCATTTGAAACTATTTTGATTTCTTTTGATAGATCAAGATAGTTTAAGACAATAGCCATTCCAAATGCAATAGAGTTTTTTTCTGTATTTAAGTTTGTAAAAATACAGTCAATTATTAGGTTATAGCAAGTGTAATATAGGTTGTTATTAGTATTAACAGGTTTGTTTAATTTTATATAACATTCACATATAATACTAGTATCTTTAAACTTTTATTTTTCATTATACATAACCTATTGATTTTCTGCTTTAGGCTTCACAAAATCTAAAAATTTTGCATGTATAGCATTTTTAACGTATTGTACAATATTACTTCATGTTTAGTATGAGAATCGTTAAGTCTATTAAAAAAGTGAATAAGATAAAATAATTCATTAAGAATAATTATTAAAATTTACTTACCAATGAATGAATGTGTTTATTGAAGAAATGTTTTCATCTGCCATATTTTATTTTACTTTGAAAATTTTTCTTTCTTGTATCTAATAATGCATTATAATACACTTACATAAAGTATTTATCATTTAAGTATTTAACTTTCTTAGTTATACTATAAATTGCTTGATCAATAATTTCCTATCATAAAATATTATAGACTAGTTAGTATTTTAATAGGTAAATTAAAATAATAATATTTAACACTACTCACCTTAATCCATTTAGTATCATCTTTTGTATGACTATTTAAACCAATAGCTTTTCAATCTGCATATATTTCATCAATCTTTTTCTGCATATCTTGAATCATTGTAATTATTTGAAGCTGTACATCTTGTATATTTTTAATTGTTAAAGCAAATCCTAGAAGAAATATGAATAAATAATAATATAATATGATTATTGTTAGAAAATAACAAATATTTAATAAACTTATGAATCCTCTTTTGTATATTTATATCTGTGTTTTTCGCATCTATAAACTTTCGTTTAAAATTAAAACGGGCTATTTCATTTTTTGAAGTAAAATCATTAATGAAACTCTCATCATCACTTGAAAGATATTCTTCTTAATCAAGTAAAGTATCATTATCATCAAGTATATCTAAATGGATCTCTGTAACTACATTTTTATCAATCCATTTGTCTGAATCTAATTGTGTAGTAGAACTATTTAAGATACTTAGGGTGCTTAGGATACTTAGGATGCTTAGGGTGTTTGTTTGTTTCTTTGAGAGATCAATATAAGGCAAAATATACTGAGCACTTTTGCATGCTAAAACATATAATGTTCTTTTTTTAGCATGATCTATATTTAATAAAAAAATCTATATTTTTGAAGAAAAAAATAAGTATTAATTTAAATGAATATACAAATTTGCATTGTTGTAAAATTTACTTATCTTATTAATTGTCTCATAATTAAAAGAAAGGGTTAGATAAAAGAAAAAAGAAAAAGTTTAATTAATAATCTATTATTAAATTTGCATGTGACTATTATATCAAGAATAAATAACAATTGTAAAATTTTCTCATAATTAATTTTGGATGATGTTATAGTTTATTAATGAATTAATTTATTATTATTAAATATAGAAAATAACAATACAAAGTTAATCTAATTATATCTATACATATAAAATTAAAGAACATTTTTAAAACTATCAAAATATTTATATCAAACATTAACATTCATGAACTTTCAAAAAAACATTCTAATAAAACATTGCATTTCTTAAAATTAAAAGAACAACTAAAGAAAGATTATAATATATGTTAAAATGTTGATTTCTATATATAGCCATTTTATGGTTAACTCAAAAATCAAAGTTTGTGTAATGATAATTATGTATTTAAATTTTTTTCGTGAAATCTTTGTTATTTTAAATCAATGTATAAATTTGACTTAAATAATATTATCTAATCAATTAAAGAGGTGATATGACTTTTTATTTTGTTTATTTGATTAATTTCAAAGTAGATTAGCAAATTTATATATATATTTTTATGTTCTGAATTCTTATCTTTAAGCTTTTTTAGTGTTTGATTATAATTTCATGTGATTGTGGAATTTAACAAATTAAATTAATCTAAAAATCACCTAATTTCATATATTACAAACTCAAATTTAACATCAATCATCAGGATATAATCATTTATATACACAAAAAGCTAAATTATTGTTTAATTACATCATATTTTCTTGTCTTTTACTTTATTTACAAATTTATATATTTATTTTATAATCTATCTTCATGTATCACCAATTGTGAGCCTCAAAAATTATCTAATAGTAAAAGATATATTTAAAATGCTGAAGTATTCCTCTTGTAATAAGATTTTTAAGAACCAGTAGACATTAAGTAATCATATGAAAAAATATTTGATGATAATGATGAAGACATATCTTTACTAAATCAGCTGATTCATAGAATTCCTCAAAATCTGATTGAAACATCAACACGAATCCTTAATAATCAAAATATATCTGAAAGAAGAAACTTGCCTAAAAGAACAAAGGTGAATTATAAAAGGGCATACTTTGAACAAGCTCATATAATAATCAGAAGAGAGTTATCTTTGATGCAGATGAATTTGTCAAAAAATCAGACTCTGATATACCACTTTCTAGTTACTTAAGTAACCCTCAAAATAATAACAAATCTATTGAAAGATAAGACATTGAGGATCTATTTTTTAGTTATACAAGTAACTCTCAGAATAATAACGTGTATAACAAGAAAGACATAATATTAGATCTATTAGATATGACAGACATTGATGCTAACAAAAGTGTTGAATATAATGATTTATTCACTGAAATGCAGATTAATACTAGAGATATATACTAAGAATTTTATTGAAAGAATACATGGAATTTATGCATATGATAATATGATTTCATGTATAAGATCCGCTTGTAAATACATTCATAAGATTCTTTAACAGATATTCAAATCAGAATGATCGTCTATTACCATTAATATTACAAACTGGATGAGCATTTATTGAAATCTTAAGCTTCCAAATTTTAGTTAAAGAAAGAAGATCATTTTCAAATACAAAAAGTTAAAATATGTCCTTGAGTTCAGAATTGTACTTGACAGAATATTTTAAATTTTAACAAATAAAAGTATTGCCAATAAGGTTATATTTGAATATAAACAGTTTATTAATGATGTAAATACAATTAAATAAAAATTTATTTTAATAACAAATATTAATTTTTTTTGATTTTACAATTAAAGGTATCTGATCAGTATCAGTACTCAGATACATATGATTCTGATTGATAAAGAAATGTAAAACAAAATCTTCCAATTAGAACACATATTATACCTATAATTCTATATGCAAATACTATCCTTTATGATCATTTAGGCAAATATCATTATACTCAATATTTATAATGATCAGAAATATTCCTTTGGCCTGCCGCAATAAAATTGATGCAAAAGTTTTGCTTGGCTATATTTTCAATCTCGAGTATTATTATTATAGTACTTTAGAAAATAATCAGCCTAATTTTGATCAGCAGCACGTAACCTTTTTCATCATATACTTGTAGCTATATTTAGACTATTTAGAGTTTTAAGTAATACTGGTTTTCATCTATATATCAATAATAGTCTCAAGTTGTTCTACCCATATCTGACACTTATAATTTCAGATTGGCCTAAAATATGTATAATATGTGTTATATATAGATTACTAAACTTCTCACATCCATATCATTTCTGCTTAGTAGACCATAATACAATGAACAATATTCACCTTGAAAAAGAAAACATGATAATTCATAACAAAATGCAACTAAGTATTTTTTACATTAGGGTAATAGCAAAAAATCTCAGTATATCACATAAGAAATGCTTTGTAAAATTGGCTATAAGTAATATTATATTAGTTTAAACAATCACCAAAATGTCATTTGTAGTTAATTATAACAAAAAATCATTTAATATAGATATTTTAATATCTATACTATATGTATACATCATATAGATCTTGGAATTTTTTAATACCAATAACGATTTATGATTAAATTGTTAAATTTTTAAATTTGAGATATAGTAGTGGTTCAATAAGGATCTTTAAGAAACATCTTTCTCAAATTTCTCATTATCTGAATCTTAAGATTTTCAAAAATAGATTTGAAAAACTTAAATAGTTAACTGCTTCAGAATACTAGGATTTAATGAGAATTACATTATTTGTCTTAGATGATTTAATACCTGACAAATAGCTTAACAAGAATTTGTGTGACCTTTTCTCATTATGGATTGATATGTATATATAGAGCTGACAATCCAAGTATACAAAATTTGACCTTAATGAATTTGAGATAAGTTCGTTAATATCAAATGATTTAATAAAAAATTAAAACAATTGAACTAACTCTTTTCTAACAAAAATCAATTATTGCGTAAAGTGACCTATTTATTAAGCTAATATCAAAATTTTTATCATTCAACCTAAATTTACTAAAGTTACACAGCTAGTGATATTATTTAATACTATCAATTTATCAGTTTGGAGTTATTAATAGATTTACAAGTGAGACATACGAACTATTACATAAAACTAATATTAAGCAATCATACTTCATGACAAATAAATGTTATGTAAATATACAAATACAGAAAATTGTAATTATTATATTTTCTGTTATATTTTCAATATTATATAATTTTAATTTATTTTTTTTTGAATTTTCAAGATATTTCATCAAAAATCTTTATGTCTTTTGTGTTCAAGTTTTAATCACGGTTTAATAACAGTTCTTGTTATAAGATTACATCAAAAAAGGTTATTAAGAAAATAACATAACATATAATTTATCAAATTATATGCTAATTAGTAAATATATCAAATTTAAATATTCTATAGATGTATAGCTTTGAATAACTTAAATATTGCATATACAATTATTTTTAAGATATTAAAAATTGGTAACTACAAGATATAAAAAACAGACAGTTCAGATTAAAGTATTTGAATTTGCATACTTAAGTATTGATTATAAACTGATTATTTATGTATCTCCTGATTATTATGGAAAAGCAGCTTTCTCAGATGTTTGTATTAAAATGGATAATTCAGAATAAGATAATTATTTGACAGATAACAGCTTATGTTATGTAAAATTATGTATCAATTAAAATTGTAAATTTTATTATATTATAATAGTATCATTTTTATTGTATTTTTTAGGTCCTTCTTATTTTTCAAGTCATTTTACCAAAATTAAAACAGAAATTTAAACTTGCTCTTATTCATTAGTATGATTTTGCATATTTGGCTGATATACATTATCATTATTTTTACAAATGCACGATTCTTAAATATATTAAGCACTATAGTTTAATACCTATTGCTTTAATCATGAATATAGTATATATTATACCAAAGTTTAATAAATCAGACATTTTCTTTGTTAATAAATATATTGAATATTATTAACTAATTACTTGTTAATTAAATACTATTTTAATAATAAATTCAAATATTTATTTAATATTAATTATTATAGTAATAGATAAATATTAAGTTAAAGTAATTTTCAAATACACTTTAAAAAAGTACTTAAAAAGTATTATAATATGTATTTTATTAATACTATAATATAGTAATAAATAAATATTTGGTTTAAATATAAATGAGTGTTTATAAAATGATAAATACCATTTGACAATACTTATTTAATATACTGTTTATAAATATAAGCTAAATATTTTTTTAACTTTGTGATATATGTGCTGCTTTGAGATTGTTTGGATATTACCAAAAATTTATTAAATATTTAGCATAATATGTTAAACCTTTGACTAAAGATGGCGCTGCAACTAGTTGCAACCATATGATACTTATTTGTCACCAGTTGCAACTAGTTGCAACCCTGTGATGCTTATTTGTCACCGGTTGCAACTAGTTGCAACGCCATCTTTACCTTTGACCTTATTATTAAAGAAAGATCAGCCTTTTAAATATAAAGAAAAACAATAACATGCCTTTGATTGACTAAAGGAAAGACTTATTAAGGCACTAATTTTACAATACCCAGATTTTGATATATCTTTTACTTTGTATACTGATATCTCAAAGAAAATCTAGGTACTGTGTTGTCTTAAAAGAAAGATAAAAAAGAATATGTAATTATATACTAGCAGGTCAACTAATAAAACTGAAAAAAACTATCCAATCACTGATTTAGAATATTTGGCAATTGTCTGATCAATAAAATACTTTTATCATTATTTAAGTCGATCATTCACTATTATAACTGATTATACTACTTTAAAATAGTTAAAACTTCAAAAATGCCAAAAGAAAGATATGCTAGATAGATTATAGAATTACAATAACATCATTTTATCATAGAGCATAGAGCTGAAAAATATAATGCAAATGCTAATACATTATCCTGTATATATGATGAAAAAAACTGCCAAATGTTTTATCATAAATCTTACTAAAACAGATGTGGCAGATGATGAAAATAAAATATTAGTATAAGAGATTCAGAAGAAAATATAAAATAACATATTTTTTCTCCTAAATTTGAAGAAAATAATGAATGGTTTAAAGAAGAATTATCTTGACAATATTTTAATACTATCTTAATTACTACCATTGGTTATAAATCCTTTCAAGATGAATTAGAGGAAATTTACTGTGAAAATATAAAAATCAAATAGGTAATTACTAGACAATCCATTACCAAAGGAGGATCCTAGTGTACTTTTTCATGTGATACTAAAAATCACCATATTCATACATATTGTAAAGCATGCAAAAGAATTTATTGTATAGAACTATTATTCATAACTGTATTATTGAAAATGGTTTAGGAAAAATACAACTAGATATGAAATCAGAATATTTAACTAATGATCTTTGGTGAGAAGAATCTCAACAAGAAAATCTTTATGCGTAATTATACTTTTATCTTAATGACATTGATAATACATCTCTTTCCTTCTCTTACTAAATCAACAACTGATACAATATAAAAAAAATTAAGTGAAAGTAAAAGTATTTATAGTGTGATAAATAGCTGAATTTTTAACCATGAAAAAATAACAATATAACTATTTATTTAATTATTTGACCACTCAAATTTATCCTATCACCTTTAGTCAAACACAACAATACAAATTAACTATACTATCAAAATATTAAATTATCAAACATAATTTATTATATAAAATTAATAAAAATAACCACTATTAGAATACTCAGAAAAGTAGAATTAAAATCTGCCTTTTATATATTTTATAATGATCTAACTACTGCTCATAGTTCAAAAGAAAAGATGATAAAGAAAATCAGAAAATGTTTTTATTACCCAAATATTTGAAGACATTAAAACTATGTATAAACATGTGACTTTTGTCAGAAAAAAGAAAAAGCCTTCAGAATAGAACCTTTACATTCTATACCTATAGGACAACTTTTTCACTATATAGGAATAGATTATATTAGACTTTTACCAGTTTAAAGTAAAGAAAACAAATATATAATCATTGTTATAGACTATTTAACCAAGTGGCCAGAAGCCAAACCTATAAGAGAAGATATTGCTAAAATATCTATACAATTTGTATA
This sequence comes from Funneliformis caledonium, assembly GCA_910591825.1. Taxonomy (NCBI): domain Eukaryota; kingdom Fungi; phylum Glomeromycota; class Glomeromycetes; order Glomerales; family Glomeraceae; genus Funneliformis; species Funneliformis caledonium. The sequence goes on from CAJVPQ010001028.1 coordinate 14,990, forward strand.
TAAAGATATTATTTGCTAATATAGATATTCTGAAGAAATACTTACTGATCATGATATTTATTTTAACAATCAATTATTGCATGAGTTTTTATAGAAATTCGAAATACCTCATAGGATATCAATCCAATATTATTCATAAACTAATAAACTAGTTGAAAGATTTAATAGTATTTTAATAGAAGCTCTTACGTGAACTGATATCAATCATCAAAGAGATTAGAATCATTTTATTGCTTCTGCACTTTTTGCTTATTATACAAATAAACGTTCTGTTATAAAATGTTACCTTTTTTCTTATATATAAATATGAAGCTAAATTACTAATGGATAATACAGAAATAAAGGAGAAATCCCTCTTGCTTAACTATATAAAAAACTAATTAGATTAGCTGCTAATTATTCATAATACTGTTCAACAAAAATTACAAAAAGAATAATAAAAACAGAAAGATTGATATGATAAAAAATTAAAAAAAATTGTGTCATACCAAATAGGCAATCAAGTTTTGTATTACAAAACTATCCTAAATAAGTAGTGATCAAGAAAACTAAATCTAAAATAGAAAGGAACATATTACATATATGACATAATTGAAAATAGGGCTTACAAGATTAAAAAATTAAATAAGAAAGTCTTAAAAACTCCTATAAATAGAAGTTTGTTAAAAAAATATATACAGTCAGACTTCCATATAATCACCTAATCAGTTTCTTCAAAATTGGTGATTTTATAGAGATGTGATTGATAAAAAGATATCTTCTATATAATCACTATCATATTAAAATCATGTGAGATGACTATATAGAGGTTATCTTCATTAATTATAATAATAAATTTATAATATATAAATTATGTACTGTATTCGCAAAATTATTTTATTTATTAAATGTTAAAATATAATTATAAATGTTTAAAACATCAATATAAATACTATCAAAAACTAAAAAAAATCTGTAATTAATACCTGCTTTCGAGATTACTGTTTAAGCCATTTAACTATCTTAAAATACCTTTTAAAAAGGTTTAAATCCTCTATATGAAATTCATCAATATATTGTTGCTCAAAAAATGAAATCTAGATCTTTAAAGATTTAAGAGTATCACCAGAAGATACTAAGATTTCTTCTTCCTCAAAATTGCTATTTTGATCACATATTTTTTCTTGAATTAATTTTATCATATCATTTTCATCTAAAATATTCTCAGTTGAAATTCCTTCAAAATCTGCAAAGAAATTGGTTAATGTATTAGCTAATAAAAAGGTCAAAGAATTATTCATATTAAATTCTTTGATCATTTCATCATTATCAGCTTTTTCATTATTTATTTCTTCTTCTTAGATTTGTGATGTATTATCTATATCTTCATCAGACAAAGAAGGTAAAATTCCAGTTTTTCTTCAATAATTCAATACTGTTTATTCAATTATACAGCTCTATACTTCTGCAATATAGTTAATTGCTTCTTTTATATTAATCTTTTTACTATTTATATCTTTCCTATCTTCAAATAGATCCAGCATATTGTTATCAAGTTCGTTTTCATTTATCTTAACATTTAAGTTAAAAGGCTGTAGCAGCTGATTTTACATGTTGAAGTTTCCGACCTTAGGATTTTCTTTAAGTCCTACAAGTATTCGTTATACTTGAATCAACTCAGCAATTTATCACATCTTAGAATTTAAGATATGTTAGTCAAACTCATAATGACGAACTCAATAGCAAATTAGTGTAGGGTATCACAACAATCCTAGATGAAGGACAATGTTGAAGGAAAAAGTAGTTTGTGTAGATTTAAATTGATTCCTTTATTTATATCTTAAAACTTGCAAAAGATTTAATAAACTTGCAGAAGAGTTACAACTTAAGCAAAAAGCTATTCTATTTATACAAAATTAATTTGCTATGGCTAACTAATTACTATGCTATAAATTAAATAAATATAGATATATACTTCAATAAAAGTATACTTAAATATAATAAAATGATAAAAATAAATAATAAAAATAATAAAAAGAAATAAAATAAATTACAGACGTTAAAGAAATTACAGGCGAAACAGAATAAATAGACTGTGTAGAAAATATAGAAGAAACAAACGTAATAGGCAAAACAGAAATTATTGCTGATCACTAGTTTGCACAGCAATAACATCATCCAACGTGAGATTATTATTGATTGACATATCCCACGTGATATTTGAAGTTACAATTTCTTCCGTTGATAATATGCTAACAATACTTCTTCTTAAAGTAGTTTTTGAAGCTTGCAATAATTCTAGTATCGAGTAGTTGAAGATGACTCATTGTATTAGAAGATAGGAAAATCATTTCAACATAAGTTAGTTGAAGTTAGAAAGTATTAGATTGATATCCTTCCAATTTACTATGATAACTATGACCTCTTAATTCACTATGATCACCATAATAGTTACAACCTCTTGATCCATTATAGTCACTATGATAGTTATAACCTCTTGATTCACAATGACTACTATAATGGCTATGACCTATCTACTATAATGGTTATGATCATTTGATCTACCATCATGACCATCATAACCTTAATATTTATAGTTAAATTACATTAATTAGCATATTAAAAAAAAGAAAAAAAAAACTTACCAGATATAGATGATTCATCATCATTAGAATCATTTTGATTATCTCTATACCTAATAAATAATGTAGGTTAAAATGCGATGAAGTATTATCAATTAAAAGCAATATCTTTTTATTTTGCATCTTAAAATGACTGTTAAGTTTATAGAGAACCTCTTTGAATAATGACAAGTTCATCTATGCTTTAGGATTAGCTCTATAATATACAGAAAGATTATTTAAATTAATCTTAAAAAGAGATCTTAGATGCTTTAAATTGCTGATTATCCATAGTTTTAACATATCAGTTTTTATTGCATTAGTATCAAGAAGGACTGTAATTCGTATTTTATCTTTCTTTCACCCAGAAACTGGTTTTGTTAAAAGTGTTTGAGCTGAAGATATTTGATAAAAAGGCCTTATGTTTAAATGATATATTCAATTAGATTAATTAGATTTAAAAAATTAGATTTGAAATATTTAGTTAAAATCTTCCTATTCAAGTAGCAGTAATTTTACATCGTGTTAATAAAATCAAAAAAATAGGCTAATTGATTTTAATGCCTATCTAATCTTTTTTTTATCTAAAGTAAGCTTAAACTATTAATATAGTTTCTGACTTTTTTGAAAGTATCTAACTTTGAATTTCTTTTTTTTTAGATCATTAAAAATTGAAAGCTTATCATTTTATTGATGTTATAAATTCAGTCAAGTGTATATTGACCTAAAATTGATTGTAACTTTGTACACTCTTCTGAAAGAGATACTAAAGGCACACTTTCTAATTTTTCATGTATGTAGTATCTATGAATTTTATTATGCCTCTTGAACTTATGTAACCACCAATTGAAAAAATTTAAATCTTTTTCTTGAATATTAAAGACAGTAAATGTTTTTGCTTTTTTCTTTATTAATAAATCCATTAATACCATATCACTAGCTATTATATTTTCTACTTATAGGCTTATTGCATGCTTAAAAACTAGAAATTTAACCTCTCTATTTCTAAAGATTTGAACAGAATCTTCAGTATTTACTTATTTTTACCTGTTACTTTATAACAGAATCTTAGGAATTGTGCTTCTATTAATCTTTAAATTAAAGTGTATTTCATTGAAGTTATCTGCAATATCCATATACTATTTACTTTTATTTACTTCTGCCAACTCACATATTTGGCATTTTACTTCTTCACTTATAGCTGAACGGTGCTGTTTTGATTATTTTTGATTAGTTTTAAGATAAGGTATTAGTATGAAAGAAAAATTTTTTTTTGTGTTATAATTGATGATCTACTACATATTTAATATATTATAATAATACAAAATGAATCTATCTATCTAAGAATCGAATTCATATCTTTAAAAAATAAATTGTAGCAAATTAATATTACTAGAAAGCTTTAATAAAATATGTTTCTTTATTTCTTTAATTTACTTTAAAATTTAAAAATTGTTAGAAACATTAATAGATCAAAAATTCTTTTTATTTACAAATAAAAGTAAGTTATAATAATTTAAATGATAATCATGAGTCTAAAATATTCATTCCAGATATTTTAGACAAACTAAAATATAATGAAAAATAGAAGAGTTATAAAAAATTGAAAAAATTGAATCTTCTTTTTTCTTAAATAAAATTGATAATCTGCATTATATATATCGATATATCTATATAACCAAATTTTAGCAGATCTACAATAAATTGAACCACTCTATCTAATTATTTTAGCTTCTTTTTATCAACACAATGATACCGCATTATAATAAGTGAAATTATTACTTAAACAACTTTGAAGAGTAAAAAGCTTAAGTAATTGAGTTAAAATTTTAGTAGTCCTTTAGCATATGGGAAAAGTTATTGAGACGAAACTAAATTACTAACTGAATAAACTCAATATATAAATCTTCTTTTACCATACTACTGAAAACTAGTCATACAAGTATATTACATATATGAATTAATTAAAATAAACTAAATCGCTTAAACTAAATATACAATCATAGAAATACTCTCTTGCATCATCTGTGAACAATATCAATAGTTCATATAGGAAGCTAGTACTATTGCAGAAGCTCAGATATTAAAGGAAAAAGTAGTTAGTGATAACCTGTTTATATCACTAAATGACTGTGCTAACTAATGCCACTCATGATTACTATAAAAATTGTAATCATCATTTTCACAAATTTCACTACTATCACAGCTATCATTATGATATTTATTATATTTATTATAACGTTTATCATTATTTTCTTACAATATTTATTATTATAATTATATTTATTTTCTTTATTATATTTATTATCTCTTTTTTATAATTGTATTTTCTATAAATATCCTGTATTTCACCTTGACAAACTAACAAATTTCTATTGTATAATTAATAAAGTATAATCTTAATAACATAAAAACTATCTTTGCTAATATCTATTTTCTTTTTTAAACATAAATCATCAATAAAGATGACCTGACCCTTTAACATAAATAAATTAGTATTTATTTCTTTCATAGTTTATAACTTAAACTCTCTGTTAGCAAATAAGCTTTGTTATTCTAATAAATTAATGTTTATAAGCTTAATAACTGTAAAAAAATATATAAAAAAGCTAGTATATCTTTTTAACAACAAACAATTATCAAAAAAATTTTTTAAATTCATATTACTTCACATATATAGTTTGATAAATTCATCACAACTGTTAAATTTTACAATTTTTTTGATATGAATACGAACATAAATATCTAATCTCAAATTAATAATATTTAAATAAAATGAGTGGAATATCTCATTTTTAATACATGTGATTTTTTTCTAAACAATTACGATCCTCTGTCTTAAACTCATGATTTTCTCAACTCTCACAACATCAAATAGCCTGATATAATAGTACTTCAGATACAGAAGTTAAATCTCATTAACATGAAAAAGACTGAATACTTCTAAATATGAACTTTGTTCAAAAAATTCTTATTGGAATAAAATAAAAATAGCAGAATGGCCTCTATATTATATTTGTTTTATTTGTTATATCTTATATATCTGTTAGCTTATAAGCCTTAAAATAAAAGACTATAAAAATATTACCATTCCATTAAAAAAATTCTTATTTTCACTTTCAAATCTTGTGTCTTTATATAAATCTTAGTATAGTTTGATTTATCAATAAAGGATTTATTATAGTTTTGCCAGTGATCGTTAAAGTCGAAATCCAAGAATTTTTTCCAGATATCTATCAAATTTTCCCTTTTTGGATAGGCCTTAGATATACAGTCGTCCCCCTTATAGTCACCTTCTGTACAATCACGCCTCCCTTTTAGTCACATTGTTCGTTAGTCTGATTTTTTTTAATTATAAAATCACTTCTTTATAGTCACAATTACATTATAATCACTATCACGCTAATTTCTGGCCAATAAAATAGTAAATATTTGAAAAATTC
>CAJVPQ010001029.1:0-21019 GCA_910591825.1 Funneliformis caledonium
TAAGTAATATATTTTATTAATAATTTTATATTATTTTTAAGCTTATTAATTTTATTTTTTTTTAGTTAAATGAATCATAATATTCTTATTTAACAAAAATAACAAGAGATTTTTTAGATATTCCAGATGAATAAATTTAAAATTTTATAAAACTTTTATAATTTTAATTTAATTAATTTAATTTATTTATATTTATTTTTTAAGTTACTTAGGACGTATCAGAAATCAGCTGATTTTTTTCACTTATAAGACTGATTCCCTATCCACCTTCTGATAATTAATTTGATTGGCTAAAAATTATATATATATTATTTATATTATTATATATATATTATATGTTAATTTATCCAATTTATAAATTTTATTGAAGATATTTACAAACTTTTTTAAAATAAAGAACTTCTAAAATAATAGTAAAAAAAAACTCTAAAGATATATTTTTTTTAGTAAGAACTTAGTAGTAATAGTAATTTACTATAATGATCTCTATCATTGAATAAATTAAAATAATAGTTAAATAATAAATAATAATTAAATAAATAAAAATAAATAATAAATAAAATAATAAATAAACTTATCTTTGATCAATAAATTTTTTTTGCTAAAAAAAACTTCTAACAGAATTGAAATAATATTTGTTATTAGCCTAATGTGATAATAATTTTGCAAATCTATTAAGATCTATTATAAAAATTACATTTTCACGTTCTTGCATTCTTTATATTCTTTTAAAAAAAATCAATATGCAAAGCTTTTTGAAGATACTAAACTTTAACAAAAATTTTTTTATAAACCACTTCGGGATTTATATCAAGAATTTTGTAATGCATATGCATATTACAAATAAGCTACACTATGTAATCCAAAACCAAAATGTGAAAATTTAATGCAAAAATATATAAATATTTGAAAAGAAAATAAAAAGCACAATACAATTATACCTCGATATAATAAAATTACCAATCTAGTCGATCAGAACTTTGTTATAAGAATCTTCGTTAACACTATAATGAATTATTTGTTATAGTAGTAGATGATTACTGATTTTATTACACAAATATAATTTTACTATGATATATTTTTTTCAGAAATATTTTCACGTTATTTTGTAAATTTTAGTCATTTTATTTTAACATGCATCTGTTAATCATTGTATAACAGTTTTATTAATTTACTTAAATTTTTTTTTAAAAAAAATAAAAATAAAATAAAATAAAAGAAAAAAGAAAAAATAAAAATGAAACGAAAAGAAAACTAAATGAGATAAAAAATGAAATTAAGAAACTGAAATGAAATTATAACGAAATTAAGTGAACAAGACGAAATGAAAAAATGAAATTAAATAAATGAAAAGAAACTATAAAATAAAATTAAGAAAATGAAAGAAACTTTAAAATGAAATTAAGAAAATGAAACGAAACAAAAAATGAAAAAGAAAACGAAATTAAACATACGATATGAAAAGAAAAATAAACGATACGAAAAAAATGAAATTAAACAAACAATAAGAAAAAAAACTGAAATTTTTATTACCTTGTAAGCATATTGTGATTTTGTCGTTTATTTTAGTTTTGCCTCACAGGCTCATCACAGTTTTGCCTTATGTTTTGTATTTGTCTTGTAGTAAGCAAATTATGATTTCTTCTATGAGTGTGCCTCAATTCTAAAAAAGTAAATATATTTAATATAAATCTAAAAAATCATTTAAACTTTTTTAATTATTATTTGGTCTATCCTAGAATCGAGTTCTAAAGAGGTTGTATAATCTTTCCATAGTATAGATTTACCTCTCATCTCTTCTCGCTCCATTTCAATAATCACAAAAATCCTAAAAGATATGAATTATACTGTTAAGTTATATTTATCATTATATTATTATTCATTTATTTACTTACATTGTAATTCTGTACTAAATTCTTTCATTTCAACTCACATTGGCAAGTTAAATATGTCATATCAAATCTTCAATTGATTTGTTGAGCTACATTCCTCTAGAACCCCGTCTTATTGCTTTTGTATCTTACATAATACTATTCATTTCTCCTTTTTCTTTCCTTAACTAATAAGTCAATTTTATTATCTTCCTAAATTATTCTTGTAGTCATTTTTGTATTTGTAAAAAAAATATGATTAAAGGAGTAAATTAAAGTGATTTAAAGGTTGATTTAAATTTCAAAAGGTGAAAAATTATATGATAGTAAAAAATACTTCTCTTTATAAATAAATTTATCTATTTGATTTGATATCTTGTGAAATTCTTTACTCATAATTGAAATAAAATAATCTTGATTGAAATTCTGATTTGTATTAAAACAAAAAGTCAAAATAATAATATAAGTATCGTATTATAATTGTGCATCGTATTATTTATAAAAATTAAATCAATCTAAATATAACAAGCAAAACTTATGATTAAATAGTACAAAAAGAACTCTTCGTGATTGAAAATTCTGATTTGTATAAAACAAAAAGTCAAAATAATAATATATTGTATTATTTATAAAAATTAGATCAATTCAAAAATAACTTATGCAAATTAATAAATATAATACATCAGACAATCAGAGTAGATTAACAATAATAAAACATCACCTTGATGATAAATAAAAATTCATTATAAAATTATTCGCAAAAAAATCAATAAGCAATTTCAATACAAGTTCAACAAAAATTGGTTAAAAATTAATAAAAAACAATGTGATTTCTCGACACAATTTCAACAAAAATTTTATCAAAATTTTAACATGATCATAAAGGTGTTATTTAGTCAATATATCAAAATTTTTTGTGATTATGATGTCATTTTATTTCATAAAAAGTAAAAAAATAAAAAACTGTAAACATTATCATGTAACTCCCTAAATTACTATTCTATTATAATAATAAATTTATCATTTTGAAGAGACAAACTGTTATTTTAAAGCTTCTTTTCTAAGCTTTTTAATAGACCTTAACTTTTTCTTTTTCATGTCAAAAGATTTTTCTTGCTGCTGCAAATATAAAATTACTTTCATAAGCTTTAATAACTTTTCCAGAAGTAATTATTGGTGATAAAGAATCTTCCTCTCTTTTGTCTTCTTGATCAGGTAAAATTGCTTTTAAAATTTTTTTGTCAGATATCATTTTGTCTGTAATCTTAGCTTTTGACTCTGCAATCTCTTTGTTCTGATTCCAGATAATGTTATTGATTCCTAACGAGTTCTTATTTTGTAATTAAAAAAAGTAAAAGAGGTAGAACTTTAGGAAATTTACAGCAATATTTTTTTGTGCATTCCTGTAAGCAGGATATACATACGAAAGAATCATAGTGAGTAAAGTCATCGTGTTTTTCCTCTCCATCAGGTTAGGTAATATCTAACTATTCCTCAGCAGTACTGAGAGGCGTAGTATACCCAGTTAACTCAAACATGCGAAAGAATCACAGTAAGTGAAGCCATAGCACTTCTTCTCCCATCAGGTTATGCAGTATCCAATCATTTCTTAGCAGCACTAAGGACATAGTTACAAGCTGATAAGCAATCTTTGATGCCCTTACTTCACAATAAACTAACCTTAAGTTGTTTCTGTACTTTTTTTACCACCCTTTGATTAGCTGCCTCAAAGAGAATATCCAATTCAGCAGTTAAAAAAGTATGGGATTGATCTTGCTTTTGATGGAGAATTGGATTTTATTAGATCGAAAATAAGTCGAATGACTCAATAGACCAATCCTAAAGGTTGGTATTTAACCAGTTCTTTGCAAACGAAATATAAATCAGTCTAGAACATTATATGCACTATAGTTGATGTAAAGAAGTGAAAGCTCACTTTCATAATAAAGATTTTGTGGAATGAAAATCGTATTTTGTGTAGTCTTAGGCTCTGACATATTAAGAATAATCACATTGAGAAAGAAATTTGCAGAAATGAAAAACACAAATCACCAACAAAATTTTGCGCTCATGTTGATTTTAGCCAGTGTTATGGCATTAAGTGTAGCGTCGCAAAATTAATTGCTGATTTGGTTATGATCGGCACTGACTCAAATATATAAGGCGTTTATAATCACCTATATATATGTCCAAATACAAAATATTGAAGTCACTTTAGTTTCAGCAGGAAATCTTATCAGTTATAAGCATACATTATAATCCTTTTTCTCGTCTCACCATTTCCTAGTATACAAATGTTCTAAGAGATCAAAAGTAAACTATTTAATAAGATTCTTAACAAGATATACTTTGTTAGCTAAAAACTATAGTTGTAATCAAATATAATTTTCGTGTACCCAATTTTATAAAATTTGCAAAACCAAAAAAAAATGTTGTTTATTTGTTTATTCATTTAACTTTAGGTAAAGAAAATTGCAAAACACTGCACATCGATAAATTAGTTTTTGAATGAAAGACATCACATCTTTTTTTTAGTACTTTAAATCAATTGAAATCGAACGATACAGATTTATTATTTACCAGTTCACCTTCGAAGTTACTTTTGTAATATAACTTTTGCTATATCTTTTTCTTAACTTTTTTATAGAATTATGATAATAATATTATGATTTTACAAAATAAAATAACTATAATTATAAAATTATTTTATTTTATAAAAGTTTTAATTATCAAATGTAGTTAAATAAATGAATCATTCATTACTTTTACTAATTTATCATCTATTAAATATTAATATTAAAATATTAAGAAATGAATAATTATTTAAAAAATATTTCGAATCATATAGACCTTTAAAATTAAGTATATAAATCTTGGATCAAAACAACGTACTTTGTCAAAAAGATCTTGTGGTGCTAAAGCGTTTTCTATTAAGTGCAAAAAAATAATATTAAAAGTAAAGTAAAGAAAAAAATTTTTTATGAATCCACACTGGATTTGATATCTACCCACCTCTTCCTTCTTTCTTCAAAGTTGTTTTCTAGTTTCTTCCAAGCGCTTAACAATGAACAGACTAGTATCCAAAAATCTTTCAACACAATTAGTTAAGCACACTTCTTCACTACGATCAATCTTATTACTGATTTTATTGATACATTTATCCCAGCATAAATCTGTAAATGTATGAATTGATGATTGTATTCTCATACGTGCATTTTCACTTTCCAAAAACTTTCCTAATTCTTTTTGTGTTGCTTCGTCAAATTCTAAATTTGAATTTGGTTTTTGAGATAGACTTGACATTATTTTTACTTAAGTAACGCAAAAGTAGTAGGATAAATGTAATTACAGGAATTGAGAAAAAAAAGATTTTAAAAGATTTTTTATTTTAATTTTTTTTTTTTAAGATCAGATTATGACGACCTGCAAAAAATGGTGCAACCCTAATTCAAATAATAGGTGACAAATAGGATTTAATATCGCAGGCGACACAGGTAAGTTAATTGTAAAAAAATTTATGTATGATCTGTAACCTTCTATATTACATAATTGCAAATTCGAATCAAAAACATTTATTAATTCTAAATGAACTATGATTAAGCCAACAACAACAACCCTCAAAAACATCAATTAAATATAATATTCAAAAAAAAGAGGGGGGAAACATGCCGAAATACAAGATATGAAGAAGCTAATCTTCTTTCATGATAATTATCAAATATTACTGTAGCCAAATTATTAATTAAAAAAAATCAAAAAAAAAAAAAAAAAAAATATAACTAGAAATAATCGTTACCAAAGTTATAAATTATAAACGAGATATTTACCAAATACACGTTACGTTGCAGCTTCCTTCATAAAGATTATATGGTGATAACGAAGTAATCTTGCTTAAATTGACGGTTAAAATATTCAATTGCAAGATAAATATCATACCTTTCTACAACGTTAATACCATTACTGATTTTCAATTAGTAAATTTTCTTTAATGCTAAAATCGATTGAACTCTGCAGCAGTATAGATTATTCCAAATTTCTAAGCTCTAGAACCCATCTTTCGACATATCCTATATATATTTAACTAAATTCTTATCTATCAATTTGAACAATGAGTTATTTATAAAATATATATTTACTTAATATAAAATGTATAATATATCAGTTCTATCACATTAGGTTCGTTAGACGGGAAGCAGCATTATTAGTTTAGCAACAAGTAAATAATAAAATAAAATAAAACAACACGCTAATTAACCAAATAACAAAATGTATGACACATTCATAACGGGTTACCTTATATGGTCACTTTCTGTTCCTGGATTTGAAACGCATTAAAGCTTTTTCCAATACCCGTTTTCCTTCACAATTAGGAAAATTTTTAAGATCATAATAAGAAGGAGCTATGTCCAAAAGCCTGAAGGAATTATAAAGGAATTATTATTATTATCTATTATCTATTATTTCTCAAAATAATTATCAAAAATAATTCATAAATTATTCTTACCATTCAGCTTTAACTTCAGTTACAGTACGAATATAATTCTTGGTTGTAAGAACAAATTCATTATATAAAACCCATTCAGGTTGATGTTTAAGAGATGAAGACGGATGAAGTTGAACAATCTATAATTCAATCAAAATTATAAATACAAAATATTAAAAATAAAATATAAAATAAAAGAATTTGTCGTTGCATTGTACCTGATTGTCTTTACATGTCAAATAATGACCCGATTTCTCCAAATGAGCTACTTGCATAAAGAATCCTGCTGTCAAAGCTTTCCGTATGTTAAGATAGTAATTACTGTCCGTGAACGGAGTACTGACCAGTTCTTCATCACATCGTTCCATTATACGTTTAAGTTGCTGGCGAACGTTGTCGGCCGACTTCAATGATCTACTACTTAAAAAATTGTCATAACACCAATCCGGGTCTCCTAATTCTAATGATAATAAGTATTATGATGCGAAACAACTCTAAATTAATCATTCAAAATAACTTCAACAATGAAACTCACCGGCTTTATAAGCATGATAAACATTCAATAACGTTAAATGATCACCCTCGTCATGTGCAAATTTAGCTTTTGCCTCTTCGGCTTGCTTTTTCATATCATTAGGTCGCAAGAATACATTTGGAACTTAGAGTTTTTTTATAACAAAAAAATTATTAATTGTCTTAAAGAAATTGTATGAAGTTGATAACAATAATCAATCAATCTTACCTGATAATAAAGCAGCTATAGATAAAATTTCATTAGAGCACCTAAATTTTGGGCTCTCTATCAACATTTTTGATAATTGCGGATCAAGTGGAAACTCGGCCATTAAATGACCATCGGAAGTTAAGTCACCTTCATCACTAAGAGCCCCGAGATAATTCAGAAGTTCAAGTGCTCGCATCAATGTTTCTGGGGCTAATTTATAATAAATATATTAAAAATAATTTTTTTTTTGTAAGAAAAAAGTGTGATCAACATTTATAATTAATTACCTGGAGGGTCCATGAAATCAAAATGTACGAGATCATCTATACCAAGTTTTTTTAATTGGAGAACAACGCTACCTAGATTGCTCCTTAAAATTTCAGGATGAGTTTGTTCTTGTAATTCTTTAAGAAATGCCCTTTCGGTATATAGACGAAAACATTTCCCAGCACGAGTACGACCTGCACGACCAGCTCTTTGTTGAGCAGAAGCTTTGCTAATTGGACTAACTAGTAGGGATTCAACGCGAATACGAGGGTTGTATACCTTTTGCTTACTGAAACCGGGATCAACAACATAGACTATACCATCGATAGTCAAGGATGTTTCGGCAATGTTTGTAGAAACAATAACCTTACGACCGGGTTTTCCACCTTTAGTGCGTGCTGGTGGTGCATCTTCAAAAATACGTTGCTGGTGCTGAGGAGGCAAGGAAGAATACAATGGAAGAACCTTTAAAGGTCCTAATTCTGTTTGTTTCATTAATTCATCTGCCTCAGATTTAATTTTTTGACAAGCGCTTTCAATTTCTTCTTCACCCGTTAAAAACAACAAAATATCTCCTGGATCTTCACACGCATGGATCTGCATTACTGTGCGGATAGCGGCTTCGAGATAATCACGTTCAGGTTCTGGGGTATAAAAAATTTCGACAGGAAAAGTTCGTCCAGGAACGGTCTGAATGCGCGAGAAAATAATAATAGGTTTAGGCAATGTGATATAAACCTTCACTTTTCAAAAAAAATCCTACATACTAGAACTGGTGCATCATTGAAATATCTTTGAAATTTTTCGGCGTCAAGAGTAGCACTCATCACAATTACTTTTAAATCCGAACGGACTTTAATAATCTAAAGTAACGATAAAAAAAAATTTTAAGTTATGGTTTCTTGAATTAAAAAGCTTCAATGATTAATTATTTATAAAATTGACCTGTTTCATTAAACCCATAAGGATATCCGTTGCCAAGGTACGCTCATGGGCTTCATCGAGAATAATTGCTGAATACTTTTCCAACTTAGGATCATTCATAGCTTCGCGAAGAAGCATACCATCAGTTAAATACTTCAAAATAGTCTTGGGCCCGGAACAATCTTCAAAACGTATGTTGTATCCTACTTCCTCGCCAAGTTTCACATCCATTTCATCAGAAACACGCTGAGCAACTGACATGGCAGCAACCCGACGAGGCTGTGTGCAGGCAATTTGTTTCTTCTTCAAATGAGGAAGGATATCATAACAAAGAAACTGTGGAATTCTAAATTTAGAAATAATTGTTTATTATAGATAATTTTTCGATTTTTTAAAAAAAGTAAATCCAAAAAAGAGATCTTACTGTGTCGTCTTTCCAGATCCGGTTTCACCAACGAAAACTACGAACTGGTTCTTATGAACCATATCTAGAAACTCTTGTCTTTGCGCATGTACCGGCAACTTGCGACGATTCTCCAAAATGTCGTGATATCTTTGACTAAATTTTTTGTTGTTAAATGGATTATAAAAACCTTCTTCTGCTTTTCGAGCTTGGGTAGCAGTAGTTTTCCCTGGAATAAAACCGTCAAGCGTACTTATTGCTTGATTTGGACGAACAGACTTGTTTAAATGTGCCAAGTAAGGATTACTTTCAATAGATTTATCTTTAGATGTTTCTTCAATTCTTGGCCGTTTATTTAAATGTTCATCCTGTGTACTTTTTGTTTGATCAGATTCGATGTTTCTTAGATTGGAGGCTTCAACACTTTCTACGTTACGCTTTTTGATCTTGCTCTTGGTTTCCATAGTTAATGCGATTTGTGCAAATTTTTTTTTCCCTCAACTTTTGACATAATATTTATATATAGAAATTAAAATCAAAGATCGTCACGTTGCATATCACAATGTGATAATGTCGATATTATTGTCGTATAAATTATAAATTTATAAATTAATAAATATATGATGGTTGTCGGTTCGAACTATCACGATCAAATTCAGATTTAACTTTTTCACGCGATCTTTTCGAAAAAAATACAATGGTTGCCGTGTTACAACCTGAAACTTTGTCAAATGTAACAGATTCGGTGAATTTCTTAGATACAGGAAGTGGGATTATAAACAAAGACGAAGAATCTAAACCACTTGTTGGCATTATATATCCACCACCGGACATAAGAAGTATCCTATTTTACTATGCATTTTTACTTTTATAATAGGTTTATTGCTTTTGCATTTTTTTTAAGTTTGACAAGAACTTTAAACCAATTCAGCATCGAAATAGACAATCCTAACAAGGTGCTGTTTTCCGAAACGATCACACTAGCAAAACAAGCATTCATTATGATAGATAATTGTATTTTGCTTGTCCTTAACTTTTATCAATTTTTTAGATATTGTTGATAAAACTGCCATTTTTGTCGCAAGAAACGGTGTTCAATTCGAAGAGCGTATTCGGGAAAATGAAAAACATAATGCAAAGTTCAGCTTTTTAAACCCTAACGATCCTTATCATGCTTACTATCAATACAAAATTGCTGAAACAAAGGAAGGAAAAGGTATTGGTTTTACTGCTCGGTGTTTCTTTCTTATGAAATAAGCCAATTAATTATACCCTTTATGATTGTAGTTCCTAAAAAAGTTGAAGCAAAAGAAGTTGTTCAAGAAGTTAAAGATGTTCTTCCTCCACCAAAGATCCCACCAAAAGAACCACCTTCTTTTGAATTCATGACCGACATGCCTGCTATTTCCGCACAAGATCTGTATGTTGACAATCTTTCTGTTTATAATTAATATATATATATTTATGTTAAATTACACCTTCCTTTTCAGGGACATTTTGAAATTGACAGCACAATTCGTAGCACGTAACGGAAGACAATTTATGACTGCTCTTTCGCAACGTGAACAGCGAAATTATCAATTTGATTTTTTACGGCCAAATCATAGTTTATTTAATTACTTCACAAAACTAGTAGAGCAGTATACAAAAGTATTAATTCCACCAAAAAATTTAAATGAAAAATTGAGATATAACGTAGATAACAAATATCAAATTCTTGATCGTGTAATGCAACGAGTCGAGTATGCTGCTTATCAAGAGGAAGAAAGGAAAAAGGCCGAGGAGAAGGAAGATCAAGAGAGAAGTAAGAGACTACTTTACTTACAAAATTTTAGAAGAAAAAGGTAGATAATTAATTATCTTATCTTTCTTATAGTCGCATACGCCTCTATAGATTGGCATGACTTTGTTATAGTGGAAACTGTAGAGTTTACGGAAGCCGATGAGACGATCGATCTTCCACCTCCAATGAGCATTATGGAACTTGAAAACATGACTCTTGCTCAGAAGAAGATGGCCTTGGTTAATTTAGCAGAATCTCAGCCAGATGAGAAAGCCGGTGAAATTGATATGGAGGTTTGTACTGAATAGTTTATATGCGCCCTTTTGAGTTTTTCTTTTTTCTGATAAACGTTTTTATAGATGGACGATGATGTAGATATGGAAGATGATGATGCAGAAAAAGAAGACCAAGAGCAAGATACCACACCAGTAATGATGGAGATTAAACCACCAGATGCTTCTGCGCCAATGAAAATCGTTAAAGATTATACTCCTAAAGGTATGTTTCATTTCATTTCCTCAATTTTTAATTGGTTTCATTATGTTTGCTTAACTTAATTTATTATTGTATTTTAGCATATGCTCTTAAAACGTCTGTTGACAGACCAACAGTTATTTGCCCTAGATGTAAACAGGTTATACCTGTCGACGAAATGGATGACCATGTTCGTATTGAACTATTAGATCCAAAATGGAGAGAACAAAAATTAGCAGCGGAATTAAAAAAGAAAGAATCAAATTTATTACAAGAAGGTTTTTATGTGTTTTATATATATATATATATATATATATTATATAATATTTTCAATAATTATTGAATTAATTACAAATATTATTATTTAGGTACGGATGTTGCAAAAAATCTCAAGGCATTTTCTGGCTATCGATCCGATATTTTTGGTAATGAAGAAACTGAAATTGGACGGAAGGTAATTCAATATTTTTTTTTATTTTTTATTTTTTTATGAGCATTAATACCAATTAGCTATAATAGATTGGTGAGGAGGAGGAAAAGAAAAAAAGGATCGAAAAGGAAAAGGTTGTATGGGATGGTCATACAGCTTCAATCAATATGGCTACTCAGCGTGCAGCTGCCGGCGTTTCTATTGATGAACAGATCGCCGCAATTCATAGGAGTAAGGGCTTGACAAGGTAATCATAAAATTTTATGTACAAAATTTTAATTACTTTTTAATACATTCAGTCTTTCATTTACCTAGCGATAGCGATTCCAAAATCGGTCCAAAAATTCCCCAAATGCAAGATCACTCGCATCAACATCACCAATTGCACCATCAACATCCACATCAACAAGGAATGCAGCATCCTTCGCAACAACCTGTTTATCCTGGATATCCTACCCATTCTCAAGGTGCTCCGGGAATGCCGTCGGGCCTTCCACCTGCACCATATCCTGGCTACGTATCTTCTTCTGCACCGTTTGCCCATCAACTTCCTGGATATATTTCAACGCAAGGTACAAGTTCTACTTCACAACAATCATCTCAAGCTCGTCCACCTATTCCACAACAAATTCATAGACCTAACCAGCCTTCAGGTATGTCAGGATCTTCTGCGCCAGTTCCACCTTTACCGCTAGCGATGGGATCATCTCCGCCGGCACCTCCAACACCTCCTATACCTCCAGTTCCTTCATCTAAAATTGGTCGAACTATCGAAGATGAAACCGAATTATCCTATATGACTAAACGACAGAAAATGGAAAATCTTATTTCGATTGGAAGTCTTTTATCCGTAGAAGAATGGATAGAGTCACATCCTGTAATATATATTTAATCTATTTATAACCTTACATAACATTTAAAAAACTAACGTGTAATATAATTAATATTAGGGTCCTATTAATGTACAAATTCATTGTCCAACGATTCCTGAAAAACCTGAATGGAATTGTCAAGGTCAAACCATCGTTTTAGACAATTTACCACTAAACACATTCGTATCTACAGTAAAGGACAAGATCGCTGCACGATTAAATTTCCCTGCAGGCAGACAAAAACTTATGATTGGAGGCGCAGTAATGAAAAATCAGCTTTCGTTAGCTTATTATAATATGGAAGATGGAGTTATTATTGGATTAGCTATTAAAGATCGTGGAAAGAAATGAAAATTTTTTTGTTATAACGTGGCAAGTTTGTGTCATTTAATTCCCTGAAATATATAAATATTTTTTTATTAAAAAAAAAAAAAAAAGGAAATCCCAATATTTAGGGAACTATATAAAATATATATATATAAGGTGTTGAAATCGCTTCTTTTCACTGGTTACCGGTTAATTGGTGGCGTCGAATTATTTTTTGGTTGATCGCTTAATTTCAAATATTTTTTATTTATATGCGTACATATTAAGAAAGTTAGAGGTCCAATGAACTAGGAATTAATAAAATGGTGTTTAAATTACACGTGTAATAAATTATTGATAATAATTACTTAAAAATATTTTTAAATATAAATCATTTGTTTTGAACAATATAATAATTTGAATTCATAGAAATGTTGGCCAATTTTGCAATCAACTCTTTAACATCAATATCATCTCTTGTCCTGCCGTACTGGATGTAAAAAATCAGAAATGAAAAAAATAATGAATCAATTGGTAAAGGTGAATCATCATAAATATAAAAGTTACATACCAATTCGGAAATCCATAATTCAAAAGCCAACGCATTTTGTTTTTGAATAACCATTGATTCAAGCCTTTCATTATTATCTTGATTTATTATCATTAAATCAACTTGACGAATACAATAGCGTGAGAACTCCAAATCTTTTTCTAAATCTGGCCATTCTTTTACAATAGGATTATAATTTTGTTGATCTATTTCCTTATCATCATCCACACATTTAAATTCTATCGAATTATTCAACCCTAAATAACCTGATAATTTCAACCAGTTCCAACCAAATGATAAAAATCTTAAATGATACCACGGTGATTCATGACCGGGGTATCTTAAAATAAGATCTTTTGTAAATTGGATTTCTCTATACCAAAGAAGTACAATTAAGTTTGAATTATTATCATTCTTTAAACCCTGATTTTGGAATTGAAAATTAAATTTCTCCAATATATCTTTCCTTGATATACCATCAAGATCATTAAAAGAATTATCATAACATTTGCTTAACCTAATTAAACACCTTTGTAAATGTTGAAATCCGGAATAATCAGATATATTTTTTTGTACCCAACTTTTCATAATTGTTAATTCTTCATCAAAAAATAATTTTGATTGTAACGAATTATTTGATATATTTAGTAAAATCCAGTGCCTATACGTCCAAGCGTAATAATTTTTTGGATATAATTCTGCCACGCGACGAGTTATAACGATCTCATGTTGCCATGATGAGAGATGATCATCAGAAGAATAATGTTGATGAATCTTTAAAACTATCCATTTTCTAAAAAAAAATTATATATTTATTTATTTATTTACATAAAATTTGGGTTAATTAAAAAAAAAGGGGGTAAATTACTTAAAATACCTGTGAAACCAAATCGTTGAATGTTTAGTATGTTTTGGTAAAGTGAATAATAAATCTATAAATTTCAATTCATTTATTGGGTCAAGGTGATTACCTATAATGAATTTCTTTCTTTTTTTATAATTATTATTATTAATATAATGATATGATTAGATAATAATAATCGTTTACGATTTGTTCAAGTCTTTTTTATATATATATATTTATTTATTTATTTACGAGTGAAAAGTGAAAAAAGAAACTAGTCCCTTGAAAGGTACCTCGTATTAAGAGCAGAATAACAATCAGCATTTATAAGTAACATACATCTGGTTGATTCTTTTAATGATTTAACGGTATCTTTGGTCTCAGCAATACCACCGCGAGCATTCATAAATATGCCATGAGCATATTTATATATTTTATCGACATATTCTAAAGGTATTCCAAGATTCGATTCAATGAAAAGAAACGGATAATATTCATCATTCGGTTGTGTACTTTGATATGGTAATAACCCTATTTCATGTCTATAAGAGAAAGTATTTTTTCAATAAAAGAATATGAAAAAATAAATTAAAAATTAAAAACAACTCCTTTACATTACATCTCATGCTTATCGAGAATTTTGTTTAATGTTTGATATAATTTTTCTACATTCATTTTTATTAATTCAGAGGATTTCACATTTAATTCTCTCTTATCTCTTGATAATCAATCACGTGTATCATCAGTTCTAATTTTGTCCCAAGATGAAATATTAGGAAAGACTGCCGAGAGTCAGAATATCCAATCCGATCTAATCACCCGACAAAATTAAGAATTGAACTTTGCTTTCGAGAACATCATTTGAAATTTGCAAAAAAAAAAAAAAAAAAAAACTTTTTTTGCTCAAACTATGACTACATAATTTTTAGTCTATATTCATCAATTTATTATTAATTTAATTCTTAAATTTTCATAATTAGATGATGCTACTCTCTTCTGCGCTCCCTAATTCTCTTTGTCGTCTCTTTTCGAGCGTATTCAATGCGTGCTTGTAACTCACCACGCTCTGCCAGAATTCTGATCATATTATATATAAATGGAATGAAGTTATGTTTCCGTAATGAATTTTCGCGCTAACAAATTCAAGAAAAGGTAAGTAATCAGAAACCACGGATGAAAAATAAATATTAGTAAAAATTATTTACCTCGTATCTTTTAAATTTAATTCTTTCAAATTCAATTTGGCGCAATAAATCTTCCCTTTCATCACGTAATTGCATAAGTTCCAGAGAATTGTTAGTATCATTTGCATGGTGGAGTCTTCCTTCAATTTCCTGAATTCGAGTTCGATACACTTCGTCGCGATTTTTAATGAGTGCTAACAAATTAAATCGAATTTCCGAGGATGTATAACGCGCCATCCTTTCCTCTATAACAGGGCGAACCTTTTCAAGCCAATTATCTTCTGTACATGGACCTATTTTAATATTAAAGGAATACCATTAAAATACGTTATTATAAACTTTTATATTCCAAAAAAAAAAATCTCGCATTTACCCAAATTCACTGGCCCAGCACTTAACCCATCTAACTCGTATAAAGCTCCTTGAATTGGAACATACGAGATAAAATGAAAAATATCTTCCTTCTCAGAAGAGGATGAACCGGATGAATCCATCATGAACGGATCAGAACGAGCAAAACTATTATGAACACCGCGAATAAGCTCACTATTGGACATCGCTAACCCTTTGTTCTAAAAATATATTTAAGCAAAAATAATAAATAACCAAACTATCTATTTGTAAAAGGGGTTTTTTTTTGATATGGTATAAAAGCTAAGACAACTCACATCCGGATCAAATTCTTTAGTGAAATCTTTAAATGATTCTAAATCAGTTCCTAAATTAATCATAGGGCAATTCAATAAAATAGATAAAATTGCTTGAGTAGCACATGCATTATGAATAACCTGATAAAAAAGATTAATAAATAAAGTTGATAAATATATATAATAAATCAAGATGAATTCATGAAAATTATCAAGAAATATTACTTGTTTTGCGAAGTATACATTCTCATCGATACTAAGATCCGCGTCTGGATGTAACCTAGAGCTGTCATTACCGCCTTGCCACTTGAAAAGAAAAATCAAACCATAAATTGGCCTAGCCAATTATTTAAAACAGGTAAAAATCAATATCAAATCGGTTTAAATGAATTTAAATAAATCGACATAATTAATATACTTTAGGTCTTCTAATGTATCTAAGCTCCAGACTTCCTCAACTTGAGTCCCGTGTACATTAAAAGCACGAATTAATTCTGTAAATACACCTAAGAATTTGAAGGCGTAATTTTAAATGTCAAGGTCAAGATGGATTTAGTCAAAATGTAAGAAGGAAGATAAAAAAAATACCCTAATAATAATTATAATAATATAAGCAAAAACTATTAGTGATTATACGATAGAAAATTCTGTTTCGAATAGATAATAAACTACTAGATCCTTACTGGATCCGATTCTATCAAGCACCATTGACCTATCTCCGAATTCATTATAAACGTGAGAACGGGAAACAAATTATTTTTTGAATTTTTTTGATTTCCTAATTGATATAAAACGTGGATTATTTCATAATCTGTATCACGTACATCATGCAAGTTAGATGTTTTAGCCGGGTGAATCGCCACTGAGGCACAGACGTTCATCGTGAAATTCCATTTTAAACCGAACAATATCTTTTTTAATTTTTTCAATTTTTTTTTTATTTTTTTTTTTTACCACCACTTCAAAAACTTTTTTCAGGCACGCGAAATTATTATTATTATTATTTGACATAATATGCCAGAAGTCCCGTTGTTTCAATTCAGGTCTATTAGCAAGTTCTGGAAAAAAAGTGTAAAAAATGACGAATTAGCAAAGAAAATCGATACATATTTTACTCCCAGTTACTTTTTTGCTAGACACGCGACATTAGAATTCTTTCTTGGTAAGTTATCTTATAGTTATACGATTTAATGTTTTGTCAATATCATTTTATCGCAAAAGTTTATGATGATATTTCTTTTTATGTATTTTTTTTTTTTCTTTTCATTTTGAAAATTATTCTTAAAGGTGAAGGTGTAGGTCCTAATGATGGTCATCGCTTCTTGTTATTATCTGAGGACTCTGTAAACTCCGTTCGTGCCGAATTAGAATCCTTTATTTCTTCAACGCTTTCAAATGTTCCAATTCTTCATGCTGGTTCTTACCAAAATGTAGAGGCGATTTTCATTGATTCGCCAAAAGCTTATATCAAAATCACCAAAGAAACTGATAAACATAATAAAAAGGTTCGTATGGAAGCAAGACTTTGCAAGATGAAATCAAAGTGGGAGCAGGCACGAAGCATGTACAGGGAAAAGAAATATTTGTTCGCAGCCGTAGATGTTGAAAGTTTTGAACGAGATCACTCTTGTATTTTGGAAGTTGGATGGAGCATGTTCAATTCAAGGACCGGTTTATATATGGACCGACATTTCTGTACGACCGAATACAAGCATCTGAAAAATGGTAAATTTGTTTCGGATATGAAAGATAGATTTTCATTCGGAAAAACCGTATGGGCAAATTCGAAAACTATTGCAGATGAAATTGTGAAAGATTTAACGGAAGAACAAGAAAAAGGGAACGTCGTCTTTGTTGGACATGGTGTTGAAATGGATCTCAAGTATTTGGAGAATATGGGTGTTAACGTTTCAGAAGATATTCGACCTGTAGAGATTTTTGATACAGCTGAAATGAATGCAGCAAGAGTTGGAAAGCCGCACGAACGAATTAATTTGGGAAAGTTGTTAGACGAGCTGAATATTGAGAATTATAGTTTACATAATGCGGGTTAGTGATTTAAAATAACTTTTTGTCAAATATTCACGTTTATATCATAAACGATGTCATATTTTTTTTTTGCTTCTCTTTTATTTCATAGGAAATGACGCACATTACACATTATTCTTATTTCTTGAATTATGCAAATTGCCTTTTCAACCACCTGAAGAAACCTCAGTTTCACAACCTGCCAGCAGCAGTACTGAATGAAAAGCAGACATTTAAAAATTATAATGATTATAATTCTTGTAATACTTGCTATTTAAATTGCAAATAAATAATGTTTTCAAGAATTGGATTATATTGATTCCATGTAATTAATAATCTATAATTGCAAATGATAAAATAAATTTGATAAATTAAAGGGTTTCTATTGTTTCATTCCAAGTTCAAACTTTCTATAAAAGCCTCTGAACATCTGGTTACTTGTTGAAAATTCTTTTCAAACCCACCAATTCCTCCATAATACGGATCTATGATTATAAAGAATATAAATATGAAATATTTAATTTTAAACCCTCGCAATAAATTTTTGAAAATACCTTGAATTAAACGTTCCCCTTGTGGGTCATATTCACCAAATAATTTAACTGAAAAAAAAGATTTGAGAAAAAATGCATCAATAAAAAAATTTGCGATAAATGTAAAAAATTCAAAAATTCAAATAAATAATTACTGGTAGCTTTCGAATCTTTTGGTTTCGTTCTTTGTAAGCTAGTTAAATTTGAATTATCCATGCAAAGTATATAATCAAATTCCTTAAAATCTTGCTTTACAACCTTAAAAAAGGAATGTATAATTATTTATAGTTTTTTTTTTTTTTTTTTTTTTTTAAGAAAAAATCATTTTTTACTAACCTGCCTTGCATAATGATCTACGGGAACCCCATGTTGCTTACATGTTTGAATCGAACGATGATCAGGTGTTTCGCCTAAAAAAAAAATATAAAAAAAAAAAATTTCAAACTTTTGATTTTCTTGAAGTGAAAAAATAAAAAAAAAAAAAAAAACGAATTATTTATATAACTCACCAACATGATAATTTCCAGTACCCGCACTATCAATATTGAAACGAGACTCTAACCCTTTTTGTTTAACTGTATCCTTAAATACTGCTTCAGCCATGGGGCTATTCAAAAACAAAAAAAAGTACTTAAAAAATTAAATTTAATAAACATAACCATAACTGACGTACCTTCTACAAATGTTACCTAAGAATGCAAAATATATAAATTAATAAATACAATTGTGTATAATAGAAAATTATTTTAATAAAAGCTTCTTCTTATTATATCAATACCTAAACACACGAACAGTACATTAATTTTTTGTTCATACATTTTTTTTTTTATAAAAAAGAAAAAAAAGGTGAGGACAACAATGTACTGTACAAACAAAAAAATTTAAAGTTACATGATCGATCGACACGAAATGCATGGACTCGCATGTTGAAACTCCGATATAGTAATTAACATATGGGTTGATTTCTAGGAAAATCAGGTTCTGTAAATTTTAACCAAATTGAGATTTTTATTACATTTTAATTTAAAATTTTAGTTGGAATCTCCATATTCAAAATTTATAATAACCAAAGTGAAATTTTTTTTTTTTAAAAAATGTATTTATTATTTTAATGTACTAGATATATGTTTTTTTTTTAAAAAAAAAATTATGAATGCCACAAAGATTAGTATAATCTTCACATTATTTTTAAACATATACAAATAAACCTAATATATCTGGTAAGATTAATAAATATTCTAACTGTTGTATGAAAAAAAAAGTGAATTTAAAATATGCAAATATACAAAACTTACACGTATAAATCAAATTGTAAATATGGTAAATTTTGTAACTGTCCCATCAAAATATTTTATACAAACAATTAAAGAAAAATCCAAAATAAATTCAGTATAAATAGTTGTTCGTTAGTCGATTGAACAATATGATCATAATGCATTAGGTTACACATATATACGCTTCAATATTATTGAAACGTAATACTTCAATGAATTTCATAATTACATGCAAAATAGCCATGAAGAAATCGATCAACGATATGAATCACACACACACATATATATATATGCATATATGTGTATATATTTAGAGTTTACAAGAAATAATCAGGTGTTCGACGAGTAACGTGAGGTTCACCCCTTCTGGGTGCAGGATCAAATTGCAAGCTAAAAGAATAAAATAAAAAGAATTCATCAGCATTAAAATCATAAACATGCAAAATATTGTAATTTATATTTACAATGTATATTTCAAATGCTCGTCTATTTCCATAATGGCAGCTTGATTACCACAACGATAGCAGTAATTTGGAGCACTGAAGATTGTAACAACATTTCTATCTTGCGACCAATTGTATCCCTGAAAATAACATAAATATAAAATAAATGCGTGTTCCAGATTTATATGTTTTATAAATAATAAACAATTAAAATAAGTATTTATATATTAAAAAAAATATACCTCCATAACCAATTGATGAGCTCTAGCAATCAAAGTTAGTCCGTTGTTGTGATTAAATGCTTCCGATATATCTTGTCCAAAGGTATATCCAGCACCTCTAGGCGAAATTCCCCAGCCACATCGATCATCTGGATCGGACCATAACAAATCGCACATAGGTCCTTCATGAGGTACCTCTTGAATTCTATCCAAAGATCTAATATGGTCCAGCGTATCAATCGATGGAGATAAACCGCCATGAAGACAAAAGATCTTAAATTTATTAAAATTTTTTATTAATTATTTTATTTATTTAATCATTATAATATAAAGAAATAGTTAATAAAAATTTGATTTAACCAACCTGATCATCAATTAATGCTGTCAATGGCAAATAGTCGAACAAATCGGTGAAAAATTTCCACACATTTGCATTGCCATATTTTCTAAGGCATTCATCATAAAACCCATATACCTGGGTTATTTGCCTGGACTCGTGATTCCCCCGAAGAATTGTAACTCGATCTCTATATCTAACTTTGAGTGCAACGAGTAAGGTTACAGTTTCAACGGAATAATATCCACGGTCAACATAATCTCCCATAAAAAGGTAATTCGTATCGGGTGAATTACCACCAATACGGAAAAGTTCCATAAGGTCATGAAATTGACCATGGATATCTCCACAAACTGTAACAGGACACCTTACGGGTTGAACATTTGATTCTTCCATGAGAATTTCCCGAGCCTAATTCAAA
>CAJVPQ010001030.1:0-21015 GCA_910591825.1 Funneliformis caledonium
ATGTTAATGTTTAATTTATTTGATTTTAATTTAAAAAAAAATATTTGTCATTATAATATAATAATTAAAGTATAAAATTCAAATAATAAATTAATTATTAAATAATATATTTATTATAATTTTAAATGTTTTTAGAAAAAAAAATTTAAATAATATATTATTTAAATTATTATATTATTTTTAAAATTATCTTGAATTATATATAGTTTTTAATTTTAAGCTATTTTATAAAATGAATTTTTCTATATATAATTTTTTTTTTTAATAGTGATTATTAAAGTTATAGTTTAATTTATTAAAAAAATTAAATATATTTTAATATAAATAATCTAATATTATATTATAATTTTGCATAATTGTAAATTTTATATATAAAATATATACATAATTGCAAAAAAATATATATATTATTAAATGCATATTTTACTTTTATTAAATATATAATTGATAATTTATTGTAATATAACATTATTATTTTTACAATTATAATTATTATAAAATTAGTTTAAGAACTGAAATTAAATAAAAATTAGATTTCTTTCTTTTTATTAATATTATAAATACTTGTTAAAATTTTTTTAAAATAATTTTATCATACCTTTTTTTATATTTTATAATATAGTTTTAAAAGGATTTTATTATATTTCTTATTATAATTTAATATACTTTTATCTAATTTTAACTATTATTAAAAGGTTTTATCTTTTATTTATAATTGATATTTTTTTATATATTAATTTTTTAAATTTTTAATTAATTAATTATTTATTTAAATTAATAAAATTAATAATATATAGAGCAAAAAAAAATACTAATTTATTATATTTTTAATAATAAAATAATAAATTTTATATTTATATTATTATAAATTTGATTATTTTACTATATAGAAATATTATTAGTAAAATTATATTATATATTATATAAATTCTTTACAATAAAAGATTTGATATTCTAAAATTTTTTAAAATTTATAAATAAATCTTTTATATAAGTTTTAATTTATTAATTAAATTTAATATTAAAAGTATAAAATTATTAATAGTTTATTTTTAAATTTAGAGATATTTATTAATAAAAGTTAAAAAATTTAATTTAATATTTTAAAAATATTTATTCAAAAATAATATTTTTATAATAAATATTAAAATAGAAAAAGAAAAAGAAGAGAAATATTCCTTTTAATTATTTTAAATATTAAATAATTTATTAAAAATTAATACTTTTATAATAAATTTTTATAAAAAAAAATTAAAAAATGTAATTAAATAATAATTAATATATAATAAATAATTATAAAAAATATTAGAATTTTAAATTTATATATACTATCTATTAATTTTAAAAATATAATAATGTAACTATTTTATATGTTTTAATAAAATAAATTTAATATAAAAATTTTATATTTCTTATGATTATTAAATAATAAATTATTTTTACAAATTTAAAAATTAAAAATTTAATATAATATTAATAATTACTAATTTAAAAAATTTAAAAATACTACTATTAAATTTTATAATTACTAAATGTTAAAATATTATAATGTATTAGAATTATATTTAGCTATTTAAATTATAATATAATTAATTAAATTATAATATAACTAAATAATCTTAATATATTATTTTATATTTTAGTATATAATTTTTTAAATATTAAATTATAATGAAAAATTAATTAGATTATAATATAATTAATTAGATTATAATTTAACTATTTAGATTATAATTAATTTAATATATAAAATTTATATATATATATTATATATATATATTAGTTTTTAATAAAAATAAATAAATTATATATATAAAAAAGTAACTTTTTATAAAAACTAATATAAGTTTTATTTTAGTAATAAATTTATATATACTTTTAGTATAAATTTATAAATTTATATATTAATATAAATATGATAATTTTATTTTACAGTATATCAAATCATCAATTATGTATTATTTTATTATTATACTTATTTTATTTTAGTATTAGAAATGTTTTATACATTCTAATTAAAAGATTAAAGTTTAAAAAGATATTTTATGATAACATTGAGTATATTAGACTAAATACTTAAATTATCTTTATAGCATGCATAAGTAGAATATTCTGATTATATAATTGGTAAAATCAAAGTTTTCATTTTATAATTACTTTTTTTTTTATCATTAGATATTTAAAATACCCATCAAATTTATATTATATATCATTAAATATACCTATTTTATTCATAATAATAAATAAATGAGCTTGAATAAACTATTAAAATGTTTAAAATTTACATAAATTAATATTGTAAAATGTAAATTTAATCCCAAAAATTTGTTTATAGTAAATTAATGATATTTTTTTCTAAACTAATGCAAAATAGATTAATATCAGAAAAAAAGATATTTCATTTTGATTTTTATAATTCATTTAACTTTTCATTTTATATATCAGAGAATAAGATACATAATTATAGGAACCTGTTGAACATGGATGGTAAAAATATCTTAAAAGTTAATTGACTTATTAGATTTTACAATTAAATTTGTTATTAAATATAAAGATATAATATTTTACAGTTTGATATTTTTATTTTTGCTATATTGGTTCTTGAATGATATTTTTTCTATTCAAAAAATTAATAAGGAATTTTGAATGTTATACATCGAAAATACAAACTTATTTATAAGATACAGAAAGGAAAATGCAGATCAAGGAGAGACAGATTCACATGATCTGTAGTTCTTGAACAAATTTGGACTTGAAGGTTTTTAAATTTACCTAATGATAAATTTCACTCTTTTAAAAATTTCTAAACTTTGGTCGTGGTAAATCTATAATAACTCTTATTATAATAACTTACATTCCAAGAAAAAGAAAATGGGTGGCCATCGTCCAGCAGCCTTAACACCATCTGCTATTAGAACGGCAGAGCTTATGGAAGCTCGTTCTAATTTCCGTACCACATTTGAAGAAAGTCTTGGTTGTAAGTTATCTTCATACAAAGAGTTCTTTAAACACAAAGTAATTAACTTAAATCGTTTTATTGTTAACCATTTTTATTATTTGTTTTTGTATATAGGGTTTAATTCCGTAAAATTAGAAGAAGGAGTCTATTTCCAGGCTCCTGATAATATTGCTCAAACAGATTCATTATATCAAAAATTTAAAAGTGTTTTAAAAGAAATTGTTGATAGCGAACCCGAATTAGCTACACAAGTTAAATCAGGAGAAAAAGAATTAGAAGTTCTAGAGGATCATCAGAAGGTATAATAGATCGATTGATTTTATTTTATGTATATTATTGTTTCGATGGGAAGAACGGATTCGTAAATTACTGGGAAATTTTAAGTTATTCTTGATCCTTGATATTATATTCAAATTAAAATTACGAAAAAATTTAAAATCTTTGATCATGATCTTAAATTATTTATTCATCCATTAACAAAAATTATTTAACAATCAAAATAAAAATAGGTTAAAGATCTTCTCGGTCCACCGCCACAGATACTAAATGTTGATGAGATTGCAGAATCAACGTCTTGATGGTTTTATTTTCTAAAAAAAAAAGTTTTTGAATAATATTTAAAAAGAAATTAATTATTCGATTCCGATTTTAATCATCGATTACTTTTAGATATATTGTTGGGAATTGTATGTATTTTAAATTGTACAGTATTTTCAACAAAAAATTTATTTATTTTTAGTTTATTCAAATGATACAAAAAAGTAATAAAACCCATTTTTTTGACATCATCTGATAAGTTTTTTCGTAATTTTGAGTAGAATTATGTTTTATTGATAATTTTGTATAATATAAAGAATTAACCACCAAAATCAAGATGGATAATCATCACGTGATATAATTGATTAGTGTGTCAGTGATATAGCGCTTATATTTTATCGTCCAATAAAAAATGGAACGCAATTAACGTTTGAATTCACACAAAATTTTTTTAACTTCTATTTATTAATTACAATTTTATATAATTTTATTTAAATGCCGCAATTTTTTATTTTGAATTTCTAATACTAATCGCTACTCTAAGAATTTTTTAAGTTTTAATTTATTAACATTTTAAAATTAAAATTTTTAATAAGTATTTTCTAAACAAATATATTTTTATTATTTTTATATTATAAAAAACTTTGAATTGAAAAATACATTTGGATAAAAATTCTTATTATTTAAAAGATATTATATATAAATTTCATTATTTACAGATTATAATTTTTATTATAAAATTTTTAAATGCTTTCTTGTATTTAAAACAAACAAAAAAAAAGAAAATAAGCATCATTAATCTTAGCTTTATAATTATAAAATGTAACTTAAAACTATTTATTAACTTTAAATATACTATTAAATTCTTTAATTTAAAAATAAATTATCATTCCTTTTTTTGCAATAGAAAAGGAAGAAATGGCTGGAAAAATAAAAATGAATTAATGCTAAATCTGAATATATTTTGATATAAAAATCATATTTGGCATATTTTTTAAATTAAATTCTTAAATTATATTAATTATATAAGTGTATAAAAAAAATTTTTAAATATATCTAAATTTATTTGATTATAAAAATCATAATTAATATATAAATAAAAAATTTAAAAGAAAATTTTATTTATAAAAAAAAATGTAAAATTAAAATTTGGATTATTTAACAATTATATTATATATCTAATTAGTATTTTTATTAAATTATGTAATTACAATTTAAATAATATTATTTAAATTCTTATTTAAATTTAAATATATTAATAATGTTTAAATCAAGTTACAAATCAACTAGGAAAATGGTAACTATTATAAAATCAGAAGCTTATAAAAAATTTATTTTGATATATTTAACAAAAATAAAATAAATAATAAACAATATCAGTTATAAATTTATATATACGATAAACTAATTAAACTATCAATTCAATTGATAAGTGGGCTGATAGTAGAACATTTTTTATAGTTATATATAATTCTTCACTATAATCCAGACTAATTAGTTTAATTATAATAAATAATATTAATTATTCTTTTTAAATTTTTAATTTTTAAAAAATAAAAATAAGCAAACATAAATATTTTAATAAAATTTTAAAAGAAAATTTAAAGTAAATCAATTTTTTATATTAAATATATCTAGTAAAAATTTTTATTTATTATTTAAATATATTAAAAGTTTTTTAAAGATTTATATATAATAATTAAAACTCTTAAGAATTTTATTAATTAACTAAATATAAAAAGCATTTTTTTTTTATAATATTATATATATAATAATTTAAAATTTTATGAAATTATAATATTATGATTTATATCTATATTAATTAATTATTTAAATATATAAGATTATTTTATAATAATTAAAATCTTATTAACTATATAAGATATATAAGATTTTTATAATAAAAAGAGAAAAACTGTTAGAAAAATTAATTTTATTTTTATATATTAAATATTTTATTTTATTATAAAGGTTTTATATTAAGATTTTTTTGTTATAAGAATTATATATAATAATTTAAACTTATGATACAATTTAAATTTTATTGATTATCTATGATAAATAGTTTTTTTTTATAAATTTTATATATAATAATTCAAAAATTTTAAGATTAATATAATATAATTTAAATCTTTATCAACTTATCTAAAATAAATTAAAGAATTTTTTTTTTTATGAAATTTATATATAATGATTTAAAACTTTATAAGGTTTTATATATAAAGATTGTTTTTTTTTATAAGAATTATATATGATAGTTTAGAATTTATAAAAATATCTTAATAACTAAATTATTTTTTCTGTAATATATTAAAGTTTATTATTTTTTTTTTTTATGTTAAAAAAATGGATTTAAATATTAATAAAAAAATTTGAATAGAAAATTTTGCTTTTAATATTAGTTATTAAATTAAATAAGAATTATTTAAAATATAAAATATACAAATATGTTTCTATATTAAAAAGATTTATAAAATATTATAATATAATATAAAATACATTAAATATATAATAATTATAATTAATTATTTAGACAAAAATTTTTTTTAGGTGTATTTGTTAAATGTAAATATAAAAATAGATGTAAATATAAAAACATTATAAAGTTAATTAAATAAACTAATTCTATAATATTTTAAATTTTTTTTTTTTAATCATTTTAAAGAAATTAATCCATTTGGTTTTTTTAATATCTTTCTTTTTTTTTGTTTTTAAAAAATAAAAAGTATTTTAAACAATTAAAATCAAATCTTATATTAAAAAAATAAATGATTTTATATTCAATTCTTTTTAATAAAATAAAATTTCTTTTTTAGTTAATTTACAATAATTCTATAGAATTTTAAAATAACTGCTATCGTTTTGATGAATCCAATTCTTTCTTTTTTACCATAGTAACAAACACCAACAAGTGAGTATAAAGCACAAATATTTGCTTAGTTTTCAAAATATGTTTAACTCACTCTTTTTGTTGTCAACAAATAAGTGAAGAAATAATGTATTCAAGACAGATTTTGCTAATGACAATGGAATCAATTACAATTAGTCGGCCGATTTACAGCCTTTTTTTTCTTTTATAAAAACGACATGAACAGCGAACCTTCAGAACCTTTTGACCTTCTGAAAGATAAACATATTTTTGGTTTTTTATATTAAATACCCGTGTTTCAGAGTTTGGTCCTGAGCTAATTAATAGACCAGAAAATTCAAGAATAAGTAGTTCATTACTTAATTGGATTGAACCACCAAATAAAACTTTGAAATTGTCAAACATAAAAATTTGCCTATGTTTTTTATTTTTTATTTTTTTTTTATTTTTAGCAATAAATAAAATATGTAACCTTCCTTTGAATCACAAATTTTCTGATAATTTCTCCAAATTTCTATATTGTCATGCTTTAGACTTTGGCGATGGAACTCCGAGTAAATATCGCTTACAAAATTCGACGGATGAGATTTAATTACTTCACTAATGTATAAAAACCTGAATTCTCAAGAATTTCAATAATTATCTCTGTATTTCATTTCTCAATATTTAATATTAAAATTATTTGCACTCAATTTGCTATAAATCTTTTAGATATGCACGCAACGTGCCAGTTGGGATATCTCATCGCCTTAGCATCGCCTTAGCTATCCTTTTAAATGGTTTGAAATTAATTTGAAATTATGTTTTTAAATAAAATTCCTAGATGTTATAAAGAACGAGATGTTCAATTGAATGATCTGTTTTATATCATAAATTTTTTAATTCATTTCTTTTGCAATATCATATCATCGTTATTTTCTTTTATCTTCGCATCTTTCATCCTAATCATGATATTTCTTTTCGCTTCTTATTGATTTTAGCCTGTTGGATCAAATTCGCAAATTCATCACGATATTTATCAGGTAAAAGAATAAATTAAAATTAAATTAAGGCATAAAATTTATATATAAAGTTGAATTAAAAATTTTAACTATAAAACGAATCATATAAAAAAAAAAGGATATCATAAGAATCGATTCCTTCCTGATTAGTTAAAGATTTCTTAAGCATGTAGGCATCCTTTGCTTCATTACTATGTTGAGCTCTTTCCCATTTCTTCATATCCCTTAATAATTCTCCTTTGCTCTTTGGATTCGTCGCATCAATATTTGAATTATAAAGATTTGTATAGTAAGAGTGACGAGCTATCATTTCACATTTAGTTCCATCTGCTACCAAACCCTCTTCCTGTTATATATAAATTTAAAAAGTTATTTAAATTGTGATACTTACGATGAAAAATTTTGTATAAATAATGATTACCTTTAGAAGGTTCTTCAATTTCCTGTCATTCATTAAGCTATATACAACCTTAGGCTTTTTGCCATGTAGTTTATTTGGAGAGTGAACCTTTTTATTAGGGGAAAATGATTCAATATCATCAAATATACGTCTCTTCTTGGTACTCTGCTTATTGCTATCATTGCTATCACTATCATATATATCATGTATTTTGATCGATTTTTCCGATGCAAATTTAGATTTAGGCTTTTCTTCAATCAAGGATGAATCATTTATTAAATCGGAATTAAAGTTAGAAATTGATTTGAAGGGTTTTTCTTTCATATATTTTGCCACTTTATTTTCTATCAGTCTTGACTTTCTCTCTTCCTCACGACGTTCTCTTTCTTCGACTTGTTTACCGAGAGTGTATAAACGCGCTATTAATTCACTAAATTAGATAAAACACGGAGTTTGTTCAGTATATCATAAATGTGATATTATGAATTTTTACACTTCAACACTTTACGAGAAAAAAAAAAAATTCTACCTATTATTTTTATATTCTTTGATAAGATCTTCAATCATAATATTTTTATAAAACTGTGTAAAGGAGGTGAAGGAGTGCTCACAAATAGGGCAACATAATCCAGTCAAATGATTATCGCTATCAAATTTTGCACATCCGGCACAAAATGTATGTTGACACTTTGATGACATTGGGAGGTCATAAAAGTTTTTGCAAACCGAACATTTTAACTCGGACTCAAGTTTCATTAATTCCTTTATGTCAATATCAATATGTCGTACGGAGCGATGAGGAGTCGAATGACGAGGAGGAGGTGAAACTTCCGAAGATGGATCAGTCGTTTCGACTCGGGGATTGAGAGGAGAAGAAGGTATGGAACTACTCTTATGATAATGTAGTCGAGTTGGTGAATCAGTTGGTGTAGTAGAAGTTGAGTATTGCATGATCAGTATATTTTGTCGAGAAAAAAATATTAGTTGAAGAACAAATTTCTTTTTACGCGTCTTTTATAAATCCGACAAAATAGGAAATTACACGATTTGTGCTGTATCACTTGAATAAAGATAGTAATATAAACAAATATCCTTTTTTATCCTTTTTTTTTTTTTACTTAATTTTCTTATTTAGTTCTACTACATTTTCTCTAATCGTTTTAGATTTTGTTCGTTTTCTTTTTCGCTTTTTACTGTTAGTTAAATCATTCGTAATATTGGTACTGGTAACCAGGTTAGAAGTATTATCATTTACTTCGTTTTCCGAAACACGAATAAAACATGCCACAAAAAATCCATTCATAAAATCTTCTGGTAATGTTCGAATAAGTTTAACGGCAGTTTCTATTGATTTATATTCGGTTTTTTATTTTTTTTTAAAAAAAAATAGAAGAAAGCAACTTAATAAAATATTTGAAATCATATTTGGCGAAAGATGTAGAAGTTTACAAACCTTCATCATTGAATTCACTTGAAATACCACGTCTATCCCAAGTTGGTACAACATCATTTCGATTAGCCAATAAAAAAGTTTCAGTTTGCTTTAATACCCGTTGAATAACTTGCTCATTTTCTTGAGGATGTATTGAACATGTTGAATAAACTATCCTCTTCGCTGAAGGAACTATTTGTATTTTATGATACGTCGGAATCAATAATATTTTAAACCCCGACCACCCAAATCATTGTTCATTGCTTACATTTGAATGCGTGTAAAATGATCTTTTCTTGGAATTCACTTAAATTTTTCAATCGTAGATCTTGTGAATTTTGACTGGTGTCGGATTGATCCGTTTCTTGCTCTTTTTTGAAATAATAAAAGGTCAAAGATGTCATGTAATTTAATGAATTCATATTTCAACGAAATATAATTTAATATTCACCAAAAGCATCAACTAATTTATCCAGTCGGTTTACTATGCCAGATCCGGAACAAGATGGATCAAGTAAAATATATTCAACTTTAGAATACCTTTCATCCAAAGGATCCACATCCAAAAAGGATCCATGTACCGCTTCAATATCTAAATTTATCCATAATCGTAAATTTTAGAAGATATATATCACGAAAAAAAAAAAAAATTTTCCCCTTCTAAAATAAAAATAAAAAAAAAAGGAAACGAGAATGATACTTTTACATCCGGCCTTTTGAGTTAATTTCTCCAATAACTTTAACCTTTTCTTATCAAGATCAAAGGCCCAAATTTTCCCAGTATTTTTCATTATAGCCGAAAGATGAGAAGTTTTATTTCCCGGTGCAGCACATGCATCTATTACATGTGAATCAATTTGTGGAGAACAAATATAAGCAGGAAAACATGAAGCTTTATCCTGATTAAGAAAAGAAACATTAATACGGAACCTACTTTTCGAACTGAAAAAAAAAAAAAAAACCCGCGTACTTGAAGGATTATTTCACCAGATAGATAAAGTGGATGATCATGAAGGTCAGTCTTTGGTGGTAATATTAATAAATCGGGTAAATGAAAATCTTTACGTATGGTCCTTGTGCTAAATGAATCGTCATGATATATATACACACTTTAAGAATTAAATTAAACAATAATTGTGAATACATATTACATTCTTTACCTTATGTCCGACAACACTTTAATCGATTCTTCAAGCACATATCCTTCCAATTGAAAATGTTCAATAACCTTTTTAACGGTAGTTTTAAGAGTATTAACACGAACATAACGCGGAAGGACGACTGTAATAGAATTAATTTTAGCATATCTCACATACAAAAGGTTCATGAATTTCCAAGTCTATGTTACCTGCATTACGATAATCAGATGATATCAAATCTTCATTATTTTTCACCTTTGATTTGATTTTTAATTTAACGAGTTCGGCTCTCAATATAATTTCATTTCTCATGATTGCGATTTTGTAAGGACCATCAGATAAATTCTTTAACCCTTCTGAAGAAAATAATAGATCATGTACTAACAAAATAGCAATATTTTTCGGTAACTAATATTAAAAAATAAATGAATGAATGAATGAAGTAGTTAAATGTTAAATTAATTAATTGATAAAAAGATGAACACCTTTTTTTCAACTTTAAGTAGTTGAGAATTATCAATGATCTTATTAATAACATCTTTATCTTAAATAAAAAGACAACAGTTTTTAATAAATATAAATCTTTTAATCATCATTTGAAAGGACTATACGCACATTTTAATGTTTCACATATTAAGGCATACATTTTTTTCTTTTCTTTAACCGTATTTGCTAGGGTAAGTGACTTAATTGAGCCTTCTCTGGCTGATAATTTTGTTAATATATCCGCTGCTTGCTTATAAAAGTTCATTTTTCATAAAGTTAATAAATTGATTTGATCAAATTCTGCATTAAAGAAGAAAAAGAGCAAAATTTTGAAGATAATTTATTGCTGATTTGATAATTAATTTTGGCAAGGATTTTCAAATTTAGTAAATTGATAAAATATACGTGTATATGTATATGGCAAAGTATGATTATAAATGATGCAATCTTTCATTTTGCTTGTCAAATTCAAAGAATAATTTTTCTCGTGTATTTTTCTAATATAAGCATTTCGAATTTGTTATCCTTTTTTTGGAATGAAGTAAAAATGTATCAGTTAAATTTGCGTTACTGCCAGTTTTATAATGGAATCACATTTGTATTGGTGGTCGGTAGTCTTAATACACGCGTAAAAAAAAAAAGATAAAACAAATGAGAATTTGAAATTGCAAAATTACCACAATTCAAAGTACTTATCTCTAATTCTCCAGGGTTATGTTTCAAGATATTTTTTAATTTAACAACGACATAAATCTGGACTGCGGCAAGATTAATTTGCAGTTCAACCTTTTTAAGACTAGATAAAATGCATGATCATATATGTACATGTATAAAATAAATCTCCGATTCAAATTTGAGGATTTGTTTCATGAAAATTATTTTTTATTAATAATTTTTTTTTTAAATTTAGCTTAACCATCGTTTAATAAAATACTAGGATATAAATAAATATTTATTACTATTAAAGGGGATTTTTTTTTTTAAAGTGTTAAAAGTGTATGTACAAGAAAAAAAAAGGTAGTAAATTATATATTCACAAATTTTGTTACATAATTACATAATTACAAAGTAAGTTATTATAAAGGGAAACTAGGGAAGAATATTTACAAGGGTGTTTATTTTTGGCGAGTTGTAAAATATGTCATAGATCTTAATATTTTTTTTAGCGAGTTATGAAATCTTATGATATAAAGAACTCTTAAATAATATATAAATATAAAGTAAACCTTAAATCATTCAAAAGTTTCAACAATAAATTTCCTTCTTCTTTTTGGACCAAAATTATTATTAGAACCAGGTGAAAATGTTGAATTATTTGAAAAATAAGAGCCTTCTAATTCAAATTTTCTGCCTGATGGAGTGCTAACAATTGAAGTGGTGGTTGTCGTTGAAGTTGATGAATAAGGAGTATCAGGAAGTGAAAGTGAGTCGCGCGAATTTACGCTATTTGGCCGATTAAATGTGGACGTGAAAGGGGATTGTTTAAGTGATGAAGAGACAAGAATTGGAGTTGGGATTGGGATTGGAGATGAATGTGGTTTGGGTAATGGGGTGATGTATAAGGTCGGTTTATTATAACAAGGATACGATTGTGATGACGGTAATGATTTGTTATTGAAATATACCAAATTACTTTGATGATGAGCGAATGAATCGGACGCTCTACGTGGACTTAGACTATTGTAGTAATAATAATTTGACGATAAAGGAGAAGAACATATAGGAGAATTCAAGTAATAAGGTGAGATTGGTGAGAGTTGTTCATGACTTTTTATTCTTATTGATCCCTTAAAGGAAGGTGAATCGGGTAATTCGGATAAAGACACCGGAAGACTCGAGCTACTACTAGATCGTGATTGCGATATCGTACAACATGATGAATATGACGAAGAAAGTGATTTATAACCCTCCCCCGTTCGTGAAGAAACATTGTTGTTGTTATCCCCCTCTCTTATGATTGTGAATCTTCCTTTCCTGGCTAATACCTCGGTTTCAGAAGATCTCCTTGGAATGGTAGCACATCTTTCAATTAATGTAGTTTTCGTTTTATCATTTTCCACAAAATCAATTTCTTCGTCACGAAAATCTTCCTTTAATGGAACATCCGCCTTTGTTGAAATAAATCTTGAAGTTATATGAACTTTTGCCACAACGTTCTCTGAATCATTTTTCTGATCGTATTCTGTTGTCGATGAGGACGTAATCGAACTTTTTGTAGCGCGATCTTCTAGACTGACCATGATCTCATCATCATCACCGTGAATAATATCGTCGTCTTTCAAAATATTTTCTTTATCGATATGGTCCATTATCATTCCGTCATCATCATCATTATCATCATTATGATGACTACAAACATTATTTTCGATTACATCAAACGTGTTTGTAATATTCTCTTTATCAGTAGTTCGTAAAATCTTTTTATTCCTTGATGACCTTTTTTTTCTCGAGTAACAATTTGTCGTGGATGGCCAGATATGATGTAACCTTATTAATGCATTCTTCCAATTCTTTTTCCTTTTGCCATTTTTTCTAACGCTTTGTACACCAACATCGACGACCGCAATGAAATTGTTATTAGGTAAATCATCAGCGGTTAAACCAAGAGAAGTCGATGATTTTATATTATTATTACAGTTACTGTTTAGGGATAATATGTTCTTCTTATTCCTTTTTTTAAAAAGGTTGAAATGTGGCATTGATATATATATTATATATTATATATATATGGCGTACCCTAATCAAATCAAATCAATAACTGCGTCAGGAAAAAAAAAAAAACCAAGTTAAAAAAATAAAATCGGTTTTTTTTTTTTTTTGTATTTTTAAAAGAAAAAAGAAATTTTTTTTTTTTTAGTTTTACTTTCAAAAATATTTAATGTGTATTTATATATATTAAAAAAAAAAATTTTTTTTTTTTTCGGAAAAAATATGATAATTTAAGTATAGCAGTTTTTATTATTATTATCACAAAATAAATTAAAAATAAAAAAATTTGAAACTCATTCGAGGAGCAGAAACTATAATTTAAATAGAAAATAGGTTAACCATAACACTCGAGAATGCATAACCTTTTCATGCAAATGGAAGAGTGTATATTCTTTTATAACAAAAAAAAAAAAAAAAAAAAAAAAAATAGGAAATACCTTTCACAAGACTATTGAAGATATATATAAATAAATAAAAATATAAAATTGGTAGGTTACACGTTAAATAGATGATAATCAAATCAATACAAATTTAAATGTTCGCGTAATACCGAGTTGCAAAAGATAACATCTGGTCCCAAACTGATCTCATTATATTTTTGGACTAATAAAAAAAAAAGAGGCCTTTTTTTATTATTTTATTGTCCCATACCATTGAGTTTCAAATTTTCGAGTATGCTTCAAGTATATATAGATATCTTCGTATGCGTATGTGTGTATGCGTGTGTGATATATATATACCTGGGAAACTACGTTAAAAACCATTCTTTTATGCGATTCCTGATTGGCCGATACGTATTTACAGTCATAAAGAAAATAATCAAAAAAAATCAAGTAAATGTATTTTATAAACAAAAAAACGGGGTTGAATCACATTTCTTTGAAAAAAGAAATTAAGACAATAAAAAAGAAAAATTCCATTCTTACTAATTAATAATTAAACTGGAGTCGAACCCCACTAAAAAAAAAAAAAAAAAAAAAAAAAAAAAAAAAAAAAAACAAATAAATGGTCATCTTACAGATTCTTTTGTTATTGATAAAAATGATAAACTTATACTTCAAGTACTACCCAGATTTTTAATATCCAAATCAGAATTCCAAAAGGAAAGAAAATTTTTTTTACGGAATTAAGCGGGTTCTTAAATTTTACTGTACAATCGCAATTATAATCAAGAACCAATATTTAACGTTATTTGGTTGTCACACAACCTTTACTGCTTAACATTAAACGGTAAAGAATATGTCAAATCAACTTGTCAAACCCTCATGACGTGATTAATTAAACTTGTTTATTAAAAGATTTTCTACAATATAAAAAACCTTAATTTGTTAATAACAATAACCATAAAAAAAAAAATTTCAGGGGTTCATTTGTAACAATGATACATACATCTCAATGGATATCTAAATAGGAAATAGTATAAGTTAGATAATTTATATATTATTTAATAAATTATTTAACCAATTAAATAACTTTAAAACCATAAAAGCAATTCTTTAAAATAAAATAAAAAATTCAATATTAAAGTTTTATAAAAGTTTATTATGACTTCAAACTAATTACAATTGGTATTTATAGTAAATATTAATTAATTATATTAAAATATTTAGTTTTAATACATTGCTCTACAATAAATTATCGGATTTTATAAATTTTACTTAGTAATATATAGTAAAATTGAAGATTTTTAGATTATATAAAAGTTTATGAATTTTTAATAAAAATACATGTTAAATTTTTTATTTAATAGCCAATCAATTATAATTTTAAAAATATAATTCAAAAATATTTTATTTATAAAATGCCGAAAAATACTCATTGTAAAGTAATAAATAAAATAATTTTATATATAAAAATGCAAAAAAACATATAAAAAAATAGTTGTTTATACTTTAAAATGAAAAAAGTATTTTATGTTTTAAAAATTTTTTTTTTTTTCATTTTAATATCTAAAATTTATAATTAATCAGCTATTAAATAAAAAAAAAATCAGATGATTTTTATTGAAAATTAGTAAACATTTATGAGTAAAATTTATAAAATCCGGTAATTTATTATAGGGTAGTGTAATATAAAAATATAAATACTTTAAAAATAATATAAATTTACTAATATATATGAAAAGATTGTTATGCTATAGGATTTTTTATACAAAATTTGATTTTTATTGCATTTTAATTTTTGATATTATTAGATTAAAATGTAGTAAAAACTTAATTTTAGTCAAAAAAAATTCCAAAAGCCTGATTTTCCTAGCAAACTTCTCATATATAATATATAATTCATCTAAATTATAAGAATTTTCATTAAGAATATAATATTATTTTATTAAATAAATTTTCTTATAAAAATTTAATTATAAATGTTAATAATATAAATTTTTTGCTTAATTTTATTTTATAAAAAATTTATAATTATTTAATATATATAGATATTATAACTTAAAATTAAAATTAATTATACAAATTAAATAGTTATTTATTATTT
The DNA here is from genome assembly GCA_910591825.1 of Funneliformis caledonium. Lineage (NCBI taxonomy): Eukaryota > Fungi > Glomeromycota > Glomeromycetes > Glomerales > Glomeraceae > Funneliformis > Funneliformis caledonium. The sequence goes on from CAJVPQ010001030.1 coordinate 16,020, forward strand.
TATATTATATTTTACTATATTTACTAGGTAATTTCAAAATAAAATAAATAAAAATTATCTGATTTAAAATTTTATTATAATTTGATTTTAAATTATTTTATTAAAATAAAATAAAATTTTATTTTTAATTTATTTATTTAAAAAGATATATTATTTAATATTAAATAATAATTATTTTAATAATTTTTAAAGTAAAATAATAATATTTTTAATAATTTTTAAAGTAAAATATAAATTTTTTAAATAAATAATATTTTTATTTTATTTTAATTTAAATAAAAAAATTTATTAATTCTTAAATTATATATTTTTTAAATTTTATAATCATATTTTTAATAATTTTATCTATTTAATAAAATATTAAGTCAAAAAAATTTTATTATATGATAAATATTATATAAAATTATTAATTATAAAAATTTAATTTTAAAATTTAATTTTTATAATAGTTTAAATTATTTAATTATAATATTTTTCTTTTTTATATTATAATATTATATTATTATTAATAAATTTAGTTATTTATATATTTTTTACTTTTATATTTTACTAGATTTTATAAGTAATTTTTTCATATTTATATAAATATATTCATAAATATTAAAAAGTTAAATAAAAAATCATATTTATTAATATAAATGTATATTATAATTATTAAAATAATTATAATTATTAAATATTTATAATTTAAAATATTTTATTAACTAATAATTAAATTAGTATAAATAAATCATATTATAAATGTTGATTTAAGTATTTTTTTTTGTATTTAGTTATATTAAACTTATTTTAATAATTAGATTTATTTCTATACTATTATTCAATTTATTTTGATAAATAATTCTTATAAATACATTTATTTGATTTTAATTATTAATTAGAAAAACAGAAATTATTGTAAAAAAATTAATTATGATCTTTATTAATTTACGGTTTTATTTAAGTTAATAAATATTTATAATTACAAATTTTTATAATGCAAAGAAATATATTATAAATTAATTTATTTTATTAATATTAAAAATTACAAGTTGCTGTTAGATTTTTTTAAGCTCCATCATTTCATAAAATTATATTTGTAAGTATATTGCATTTATAAATAAATAATTTAATTTAATTAATATAATTTTAATTCTTGTGAGGAAATCTGCCTTCATAACCAACCCTAAGATCAAAATAAAAACGGTTTTCATAAAAAAACATTATGTGACACTATGAAATCAATAAATTACTCTCGTTTTAATTTAAAAATGATGGTCCATCTATACTACTTATAAGAGTAGGCGTTTTAAAATTGTTGAAAACATAAAGTTTCTATTTGACAAATCTAACATTACTTGAATTCGAGAACATCATGCAATATTGATATTGGACGAAATATCTTTCAATGTTTTTGAAATATTTTTTGCATCTTTTCCTCATGATTTACACATGGAGTGGATTATGTGCAGAACTGTCCATTTTGTTAGATAAATACCATTAGAAATTTACACATGGAGAGATGGTTCCTTTCATATGCGCTATAAGCAAAGTTATTTATTTATTACATTTACTTTTTTCTTTTAGACCGAAATTAAAAGCTAGTTTTTTTTTTATTATTTTTAATCATGAAGCGGAATTTTACCAAATCAAACTTTTTTTTTGTAGATCTAACAGGATGGTTTCTTCAAACCTATTATAATTCATACCGTTATAGTTAATTATAGTATTAATGAGTTCTAAAATTATTTAGTCTTTCTAAAGACCTAAATTCGTTTTGCAATAAAAACTCACACGAAATCACATATTCTCACAGAATCGTACATTTCAAACAGTTTTTCAAACGTTAAAAAGAAATCTTATTTAGTTATATGATTAATAATATACATTATCATACATAATTTTAAGAAACTTCCGTTTGAATTCTTGATGATCTTGCATCTCAATCATTATCCTGCCATGTACTGCACAATGCACATATTATTATCATATTATAACTCATTTCCCATGTGATCATGTGATCGCAGATAAGGAAGTATAGTGTGATAGTAGATAATAAGTACATATTTCTACATACAAGATCGTGAGAAAAGCGATTCGAAGCATTAAAAGATAATCCAAATTTTATTATTTGGTTGGTTAAATAATTATTATAAATACCAAAAAAATTCAAAAAAAAGAATACGTAAATATCCCGAATCTTATATTATATTGACATCAAGATAATAATTTTTTCTCAATCTCGTAAACTAGTTAAAATATCAACGCCACTCAAACTGTTAGCTAATGTCATAATAGCTTCCGACGTGCTGCTATCAGCAACAGAATGTTTCTCCGAAAATATAACAACTAAACTAACAAAATCGTCAATACGAACAAAGTAATAAGCGCTGCCTACTTTTTTATCGAAAAAGTGAATTGGCGCAGTTCGAACGAATGGTGTGATTTTCTTCGGATCCTTATCTTGCATTATTGATATAATGTTAGGCATGTGATTCTCCGGCGGTTGATCCTAAATTAATTAATTAAATTTAAAGGCATTAATTAAGAATTGTGGAGGAATTAAGATTATTTTCTATCATAGCGTAACTAAATATCGACACTCTGATTAATGTCTTGATGTTACCACCAATGTGACCTACCTTTGGATAACAATAAATACATGGAAATGACTTTAACCCTGTTGGTTTTTCATATTGTACCCCATCGCAAACATATCCTAGTGGATAAAATGGTACGTCATTGCTCACTTCATAAATCAACGCAATGCTAGATGAAGTTCCGAACTTTCTCCGAAAATTTCGTATGCTAAAAGTTTATCAATTAGAATTCAAGTTAACGAACTTCATTATAATGATTATAAAAGAAAAATTCATAACCCGTCGAAATTAGACAGGAAAAAAAAACACAAACGCATCATGATGATCCACTTCAATTTTTTTCCATAATGATTTGAGATCTCCTCCTAAAACTGTCTCTTTTTCTAAAAGTACATTCATAAAATACAATGTCATCCTTGCTGTAAGATTAGATAAAAACTTTCCAAGCCATTGCATATTGTTTGGTGAAATATTGCCACGTTTAACATTTTTTAACTGTTTCTGTATTTTTAATATGTGAATTAACGTAAAATTCGTGTTAAAAAAAAAAAAATTTCAATAAAGCTACTTTACATCAGAATTCGAAGAAAAAAAACTTTGAAAAGCAGAGAATGCGCTCGTAGATTCTTCATTTCGATTGCTTGATTTCTACAATTAAAATATTCTTTAAATTAATGGAAAAAGAATAATTAATTACCCTTCCCTAAAAAAAGTTATCTATTTACCTCAGGGTATACTTGTTGTGAACAGACCTCTTTCCAAGAAGAAAGTTTTGATCTTGCTGTGTAAAGAAAAACCGTTGAATTTTTAAAATTAAATGTCACTATCGCCTTACGTGCCACAAAAAGATATTTCAAAATCGTCAATTCATTTCTGAATTATAATGAACGCGCCAAAAATCAATAATCTGTAATTCTTGATTCTTTTTGATTCTCAAAATTAAATAAAAATGTCGACGCAACTCACTTACTCTACTCCTACACCTAATGGTCCTAATTTTTCACTTAATCTATGTTCTTCAGTTTTGTTTCTAACACGTTCAATTTCTCTAACAATTTCCTCGGCATTGATATTCGAGAAATGTGTTATAATGGATCTATATCTATAAATAAATAAAAAAAAAAGGGATAAATGAATATTCCTAGCCACTTAAAACGAATCTGTAAAAATCAACTTACATTTTAATTTGGGATTGTCGGGTTTGTATAAAGTCCTGTAAAGTATTGCAAAGATCAACAAGTAATTCTACATCTAACTGATCTCCATTATTAACACTTGTGGGAGGTGGTAACTTACTTAGATTTTTTACTAAATTTATAGCTTCTGTGTATAATGTATTTAAATACTTTGATGGGAAAGAACATATAAACATTTTTATCAAAAGTAATGTTAACTCGCGTATATACTCATTATACTGTCCGAAAAGTAATAAATATATAATTCAATATTGAAACATGGGTATAAACTTACGTCTTCTTTTCTAAAGAGCTTGGTCTTTAAATACTCTAACGAAGTATAAGACTGTTCGCACTTTATAAGGATTGTAAATATAGGAACTACATTAAAGTTTGACTATGGTTAGATAAAACCGAATGTTAAAAAAAAAAAATTTGATAATAAATCGAATAAAAAGAATTTGAATAAATAATAGATTTACTTTTGGACTTCTATTTAAAAATTTATTTGCTGCTGCAAAATCAAAACATCCAAGTGCTTGAAAAATTTCTTTAATAAATTGTTGCATTGAATTATTTGACGAGTTGAATTCGAGCAATAATTAAAAACGCTTAAATATCAAATCTTTGATGGAAAAACCCAAGTTTACACCGATTATTACTATATTAGGAAGGCGTGATTATCGACTAAACCATGATCTAAATCAATAAAAAAAAATTTTTTTTTTTAAAAAATTCATTTTTAAAACTTTTTTTTAAACAAAAATGACAACAATCGAAGAGATTAGAAAAGATAAAGAGAAAGCAGAAGCAAGATTATATGAGGCGGGAGCAGAGTTGAAGAAGTTCAAGGAAGGTGAGGATGACGGGAAGTGGTTGAAGAAGTTGAGGAGAAAGTTGGATAACAAAGAATGGGAGGACAAAGAACAAAAAGAAAGGTGGGAAAAGAGCGTAAAGGAGTTTGAAGAAGAAAAGAAGTCATTGGAGGCGGAGAAGAAGAGGTGGGGAGATCAGGTGGAGTACTTACAAAAGAAACTAGTTGAATTTGGAGAAGGGAAAGGTAACGTAAAAAAAAAATTATTTTTCGTTCATTCCATTTCGTTTATTTATTTATTCATTCATGAGACATTTGGTATATTGTTTGCAACATTGGCTAATCTGTGCTTTTTTTTTTATCAACCTGCATCATTTTTTGTAATTATAGTTGATGATCTAAATGAAGAGAAACCTAGGAATAAAGAG
>CAJVPQ010001031.1:0-20999 GCA_910591825.1 Funneliformis caledonium
CATATAAACCAACCCCAGCCTATATCAATATATTTTAACGATCATGATTTGTCACTTTGCAATTCTTCTGGTAATGACCAACGTTTCCACAATTTTTGCACCGACGTTGGTTTTTTGCTATGGGTTTAAAATCTTCATAGGAAGATTTAAACCGTTTGATACCTAATGGTCGACCCTTGCCCTGACGCTTCTTTGGATTTTGTAATGTAACCATCGCAAGATCTTCATTTTCTTTATCGCTGGTATTATCATCTTGTAAAACTTCTTCTGGGTCTGATAAGTCATTGCTATCTTCTTCTTCAACGAATTCTTAGAGTAGGTCAATAAGCTGTTGCGTTTTATGATTATTCTGTAATGCTTTCTGTAATGCTTTTTTGTAAATCTCATGCAATTTGCCATATATTAACTTTTATTCAAGAACTCCTAATCTTTCTTCATAAATATCCTTTTCAATTTGATCAAAATTGCTCAAAAATAACACCGATCCATTATGACTGAATGTTATATTTTCGTTTTCTTGCAAAAATTTGTCAGCAACCAAAAAAGGCTCCTTTGATCCATCTAATTCTTTACTATAATACCATCGTGATGGTATAAGTCGAATGTGAAATAACGCTGTTTTTGTAGTTAGCATTACCTGAAAGTAATGCCTGCATACATCTCCATTCGTATAATTGAAAGACATGAACAAATATATCCATGATTTTGTAGTAACATAACATATTGTTTGATTTGTAACGAATTTTCAACGTTAACAGACCATGTTTCTGTAATATTATGGTATCCAACGAATTTAATCATCTGTTCTAAGGTAACTTGTAATAGATCGATGGCCTCTGCTTTATTTGAGACTTCATTTGGAAATTTCTATTATATTTTAGATAAGTATGATATATAACTTGCAAATAGAAAACTAAAAAAAAACTATATGCTTCATTGGCTTTTTCTTGATTTACTAAATTTGCTATATAATATAGTAACTGGTTTATCTCATCACGATGCATTTTTAACATCGTAGGTCCAAGAAATCATTGAAGGCATTGATCAACTTTAGTAAATAGAAAGTTCACTTTTTCCTGATTTTTGATATATGGAATTGATAATCGCCAAAAATTATATTCATTTTCTTTATCATGTCTATCAAGAAGCACGTGGATTTCTTTTATAAGGTCACATATGGTTATGTTTGAGTTATGTAGTAACCTTTTTAAGCATGCGTTCATGGATTCTATCCGAGAGATAGCTATCATACCTTCCATAAATTTAAAAGCGGTATAACAATGTGCCCAAGATGTCTTTGTCTTATAAAGGAACTCCAAGTAATTTCTTGAATTAGGATGGTCGATTATAAGATTATCAAAACGTTGTTGAAAGATTTCTTCGACAATACTATTACGGCATTTATAGAATTCATTGAGAAACCTTTGATAATCTTCTCCTAAGGCTTTTCTAAGATTTTTGTGTAAGTTTTGAGTTATATGAAAAGCACAATGTATATGATATGTAGATTGAAAGACTTGATTGATAGCAACATCAATGGCTGGATCCGCATCAGTAAGTATTACGCTTGGTTGAATATTTGTTGCTTTAATTATTTGAAGTAACATCCATTTATAAGATTCAAAGCTTTCATCCACAAGAAGTACTTGGGCAAGCAAAATATTGTGACGATCATTATCAAATCCAACAAATAATGACAATGCCATACCATATCTGTTAGTTTTGTGCATAACGTCGTTAAGTACACAATCAGAATATTTGATCTAATTCTCAACTTGTGCTGGTGTCATCCAAAATAAATGGGTTAAACTATTATCGCTATCCCATCCTCTAATAATTACCCAACATGAATCCTTTTCTTTTTGTAAGTCAAGCCAATCTGAAACTTTTGCAGTATCATTTGATAATAATTTTTTAGTAGGTTGAAACTTTTTTATGACAGCATAAAGATCTCTTGAATATATTGGATGGGAAGAATATTTTCCTTCAAGAAACTTCATTTGTGCTGTTGTACCGAATTTGCAATACATTGTCATAAATTTCACATCCTCTATCATTGCATTGGTAAATTTTTTACCATCCTCAAATTCAATTAAACTATGACATAATCTATGATTATGTTGATTATTTATTTTATTGATAATAATAGATGCCTCAGGATTATTAGCCTTTGGACAGGACACATTGATCAAAAATGGACATTGAATTTTTTTAGTGCTAGTATCTTTATTTGAATTAGAATTGTATGACCCACTATGCTTGCATAAAAATGTACGTCATCGGACAAATCCTTCCTCACGGCAAACCCTATCTTTAATTATACAGAAACCTTATTCTTCAGCCTAAATTTTAAGGAAATCTTCACATATCTCCCATGATGTAAATATTTTTCTGGAATATAGGGATGCAGGTTCATTTTCTTGAAAAAAAACCATTTCGTTAAAGTTTTGTATGCGATTCTCTATTAATCAAAATATAAATTAGTAATTTGAATAATTAGCATAAACTTAAACTAACATTATAAATAATATGATTATCATACCTATTGTAGTTAAAGAAAATAAAGAAGAAGCAAGATAAGTAATATTAAGTTCTCCTTTTATAGAGGTTGCGGTATAATTAGTGGATTTTTCTTCTAGAAAACTAGAAGGGTAAGTAGTTTTGTATCCTTCTTTTGGAGAAGTATGGTGGGTAATTTCTTTCAGAAAAGTATGGTGAGTAATTTCTTTCGGAGAAGCATGGTGAGTAATTTCTTTCGGAGAAGCATGGTGAGTAATTTCTTTCGAAAAAATAGCATGATAAGTAGTTTCTTCTAGAGAAACAGTATGGTAAGTAGTTTTTTCTTGGGAAATAAAAGTGGATCCGTATTCTAATAACTTGTTCATATTATGCAAAATTCAAGCTTTCAAATAAGACAGTATGACTAACATATAACCTGATAATCAGGTTTATTAAAATGAATGTTCATATGTCGAAAGGACAAAGTAAAGTTTGAATGTAATTGTGTAAATAAAACACAAAAAGAAAGGTTAAAAAAAAAAATTTTATCAAATAAAGATTACGTCACGTGATATTTATGTTTTGTATCACGCGATTATCAATTGTTTATATTAGCCAATCAAAATTAATCTCAAAATCACGTGACAGGATGCGATACTTCGCTATGGCGAAATTTTTGTTTTTTCTATTTCTAATAATAATAAATAAGTATTGTTTTTTCGAGCATAAAGCATGCTTATTAGTATTTATAAATTTTCTTTTATATGGGAGGTTTGCTATTAAAATCGAGTTTACGAACATAGTAAATCATCTGACCCGTAACGTGATTTAATAGCTTACCTCCCATATAATTAAAATTTTAAAAATTTTTCAAAATATCAATGGTTCTATCAAAATTTTTGCCTCTATCATAATATTTACCAGTCGAAACTTTTACCACCTGTCAAAATTTTTGCCACCCGTCGAAACTTTCACGGTTTTAAAAAAAATTTGGCAAAACGTCAAAACTAGTTTCGATTTTGACACCTGTCGAAACCTCAGGGATTTGCCAGGCAACCTTATATGATATCAAATGAGTTTCAAATACTAACATGTTGATTTATTAATCATCTATATATTATGAGGGTTTAAAATTAAATACATGTTCGGATCATATGATTTACTAAGAATCGAAACTTGATTTTAATAGAAAACGACCCATATTTTAGATATTAACGATTTACTTATTCATGAGAACTTCATTTACATCTAATGATGATTGGAGATTAATGACTTGTTCTTGTCTATTATTAAGATGGTGGAGTATATTATTCGGTTAGGGTTTCCGTTTGAAATACAAATTTCATATCAAATATTTGAAAGTTTTTTAAAATAATTTCAAACGAATATAAAAAGAAAAAATTATAAAAAAAATAAATAAATTAAATAAAAAAAATGAATCGATCGAAGAAAAAATATATCGAAAAAACCAAAATACAAAAAAAAAAGAATGAAAGACGAAAAAATTAAAAATCGATCGATAAGATCGATCGAATTGACGATATTCGAAATCCGAATCATTTCGATATCCGAAATCATTTCGATATATATTTTCGAATATTTGAATTTTATTTATTTACTAACGAATATTCGAATATACTATTTTCAAACGGAAACCCTATATTCGGTTGATTAATGGTAACATAGTTGTTGATGATGTGATGGATATTAATATGGGAAGTAAGCTAGTTACGGATCATATGATTTACTATGTTCATAACTCCATTTTAATAGCAAACCTCCCATATGTTTAATAATTTATTAGAGATTAAGAAATGCTATAGTGTAATTAGTATGACATGAAATTATAAATCATGATTGTAAACCAAATAAATCTTCTTTAAATTTTCTTTTTTTATTTAATTAAATAAATTATGTCTACAATAGATAATGAATGAAATTTAGACACTTTCTTAATTAAGAAAAATTAGATCAATAATTTTAATTCGTATTACAGTTGAGAATTAAAATTTAAATCATGTAAATCGAACCGAGTTCATTTTGGTGATGATGATGAAAAGCAAATTCATATAAAATTATTTCGCAGTAAGAAAAATCGGACAAAAGAAAAAAATATATGGCAAATGCAGGAGTTTCCAATAGTTGAATTTTGAAGGTACAGTACGTAACTCCAGAATCAGCGGAACTTTATTCCATGATGTCTACTAAACGCATTCAATTAACGCATCCATTTCATATTTATTATGAATAATTTATACCTAAAGCTTTAAGGTCGTTAAATTATAAATTCAATATAAATAGGCGCTTTTAATAAAATAATTTAATAAATCCCATTTTGACAATGGTTCATCTGTATTGGATCTGTTGAACAACACGACCACATGATTTAAACTCAACTGGTTCTTTACTACATCATCACAAGTATCTTAATAATTAATTTTCTTTACCCATCTATCTAAATGCAGCTCTTAAAGAACTAGGGATGTTAAAATCCAGTCCGGTCCTAGTCCGGTCCCGAAACTCCCAGTCCTAAAGAAGACCTGGTCCATAGGACTTGGGTCCTAGGATCGCAAGTCCTAATTTCTATAGGACCGCAGTCCTATAGTTCAAAGGACTTTGAACTGGACCGGACTTCGTAGGACTGTTTATGACCTAGTCCCATGGGACCTTTTAACATCCCTATAAAGAACACATCAAAAAAATTATCTTTGCAAACAATATAATCAAAATATTTTTTTAAAAAAAAAAAATTGTTTAGAACGAATATGAAAAAAGATTCAAATAAAGAAAAAATTTAAAAACCTGTTTTTCTGAATCTAAATGGCCCAAATGATTCAATTGATTCAGAATGACAATCATTAATATCCTGGTCATTGCTAATAAGTACACACATTTTCTAGGTACAAGGAACTGGCCAAAGCCACATCCATTTTTTATTTCCCTAATACAGTTACATTTTTGTCACGTCGCGAATTTCTTGTCAAAAGTTTATTATAAAATTTATGCAAAGAGCTAAGAAACATCGTATATGTTTAAAACGAAATTCTAAAGAGAGAACTCGAAAGTATATTTCGTGTGTAATTAATATATTCAATTCTCACGAATCTGAAAAGCAATAGCAATAGAAATGATGTGTTTTTTTAAAATTTAACGTTGTTCATTACATCTTCAACTATCCTGCCTTTTTAGGATAAATAGGAGATTTTTGTTTAGTTAAGAAAGTCACGTGTGTGATCATTTTGTTTTATTTTTTTTTTTTATATCGTAAAGAAACTATTTTTGTGGTATTAAAAAAATTTACAATTAATGACATAAAGTGGATCTTAATAATTTCAAATTACTTCAGATCATTGTCAAAAATTATTTTGATACGCCAAAGTCAATATTTGCTGCGGAATGGATTTCACGTGACTCGGAATTGATATATTGTTTGCGATCGGCAAACATTTACCTATTCTTTTTTCTTTCTTTTTTTTTTTTGTAAAAGACCATGGAGAGAAGCTTTTTGCCAGATTTATCTTATGATATTGGAAAACTCCTTTCAAATCGAGAAAATTATGATGTAATTATTCAAGCTGGAAAAGGCAAAAATATGAAAGAATTTTTCGCTCACTCATTAATTTTAGGGGCGAGGTCAACATATTTTAAAGCTGCAATTTCAAAAGAATTTGCGAAAGATAAATATTCTACCCCATTTATCTTAGTTACTGGAGCGATTCCTACCTTAAAAAAGCCAAATATTTCTCCGGAAATCTTTGAGTTAATTTTAAAGTTCCTTTATACAGGAATTGTTAATTTAGATAATCTAAAAGGGACACTAGCGGTAAAACTTTTAATCGCAACCGACGAATTGAATCTTCAAAAATTAAGAGATTTTATTCAAACTTATATTATCAATAATCAAGCTGAATATTTAAGAAATGATCCAGTCGAAATTTTTCAAATTATTTTTCAGTATGAAGGTTTTGAAGACCTAAGAAATTCTTGTTTAGAAAATATCCGTAAAAATCCTGAAGCTCATTTTAAATCTCCGAAATTTTTATCGCTAGGAAAAGATCCTATTATTTACCTTTTGAAGCAAAATGTACTCGAAATGGATGAAATTGAAATTTGGAATTATATTCTTAGATGGGGTATTTCAAAATTATCCACGCCATTAGATATCGACAATGTATCTCGTTGGACATCAAGTGATTATGATAAGCTGGAAAATATTCTTCACGACATGATTCCACATATCAGATGGTTTCAAATCCCCGCAAAAGCTTTTTGGAGAAAAGTTAGTCCATTTGAACAAATCTTTCCTAAACAATTATATAGAGATATAATTGGATTTCATTTTGATCCTGATACCCCAACAAGTACCTTAGTTTTACCTCAGTGATGCAACTTGTCTATTGATTCTGTCCTTATTGATTACAATCACTTCTTAGTAATTGCAAGTTGGATTGATAAAAAAGATAAATTCTTTTATAATTCTGTATATATTCCTTATTCACTTAAACTTCTTTATCGTGCTAGCCGAGATGGATTTGATGCAAATAAATTTCATGAGTTATGTGATAACAAAGGTTCAACTATCATGATTTCAAAATTGCAAGAAGATGCTAAATTAATTGGTGGGTACAATCCATTAAATTGGAATCCTTATGATGGCATTAGTAATGATAATGGTGGTAAGTGGGGATTTACATCAGACAGTTTTTTATTTGCTTTTACAAGTAAAGAAGATGTTAATTCAGGGTACATCGCGAGAGTTTCAAATAATATTGAACAGCAAAAATTTGCTTTATATTATCTTTCAAACGTTGGACCTGCTTTTGGTAGTGGAACTGATTTATGTATTTTAAATGATAAGTTATGTAACTTTGGTTGTAATTCTTATCCTGAAGTTAATATTATTTTCGATTGTTCAAATGATGGAAAATGATTGTAGATTATGAAGTATTTCTGGTAACAAAAAAATGAGACATCACAAATTAATAATTTTACTAACTTAATAGGTAGATTTTAAAGTAAATATTCTAAAATTTATAAATTTACAATAAATTGACTTATTTCGTTTTGTAACTATTTAAACTAGAGATTTGGATGTTATAGAAAATAAAGAAATTTATTTGAAATTGAATAGGATATTGAGGTTTACATTATAAAAAACTTCAGCAAATTAATAGATATTACAGATCTTTGAAAGTGGGATGTAAACAATTAAAAATTTTGTTAATCTTATAGTCAAAATTAGGATGAGAGACAACAATTCAATTAATCAAAAGTATATACATGTATGATACTGCACATTAATAATTAAACTTTAGTCAACTTTTTTTATGCAAAAAATTGATCTATATAAATAAAATTATAAAAAATAACAAAGTTATCAAAAGTTTTTCTCAAGTATTATTTATTTCATTATTCTTGCTCTTTATGGGATTCATTCTTAAATACTATTTTTTGTAATTATTTGCAAATCTTTTAATATATTTGTCTAAAGAAAAATAAATTTGAAAAAATGATAGGTCCTTAAATTTGAAATGTCAAAGTTTAAATAAAAAGGTAAAATATTAAACATAATATTATCCCTAAACCATTTATTTATAAACTTGCTTTCTTTAACAATGAGTTCATCATTTTAAAATTAGTTGAGTTTAAAATTACATTTGAATCTCCTAATATTATATCGATCCAATAAGTATAAAAAAATCAAAAATTGATAAAAAATATATAATATAACAAACTCTATAGTTGTTAATATAGTTTTGATTTAGTTTATGTCATATTTAGTAAAAAGTGATGTATTAATTATTGAATATTAAGTATATATATATTTTTAAATTATTAAATTTGTGTAAAATCTGATAAGTTAAAATTTACAAAAAATAAATAATAAAAATAATCATCTTAGAAAATTTCTTGCTTTTTAACCATTAACATTACAATAAAAAAATTATTTCAAAAGCATGTTAAAATAGTTTATGAATATATGAACAATCCTAAACAGCAAATTGCATATTAGAATAATGTTAGTATAAAAAGATTATTTGATTTTATACTAAATATCTAACAACAAATAAAGAAATTATCAAGATCTTGAAGAAACTTTAAGATTACAATTCCAATTTTGCATAACAAGTAAAGGTATTCCTTTCACCATTTTATAATTATTGAAAATAAAAGTAAATAAAGATATTAAAATTTTCTTAATGTCCTGTAGATTGACTTTCTTAACTAATGTTATAATCAAATTAGATAATTAGTTAATCACATTATATTTTACAATTGAACTTAGATTTTGATTATTTATTTTAAGTAAAAACATTTATATATACAGTATATAAATAGATTAAAGAATATGAACTTTATACATTATTACTACAGTATTGCATCACATAAAAACAAATTCTCATTTTAAATTTCTAAAGTTATTGCCAATGTGAATATTATTAAGTTTATTCATAGAGTATACTATTCAAATAAATAACATATTATGTAAATGAATATAAAAGCTTTTTAATACATTCAACTTATGAATTAATTTAATTATCAAACAGATATTCAAAGCATCATTAATCAATTTTTAGTTCAAATGATTGATTAAAATCTTGAAATTAGTGTCATAAAAGTATTTTCTATTTTCTCCCAAATTAATTTGATTCATCAATGCATTCATTAATTTTTTATTGTAAACTTTAAATAAATATTCTTATATAATACAAATTTAGATACACATTCAATAAAAAATTAGCAAAATATTATAATCTCTTTGATTATTTGCTTCCTCAAAATCTAATTAAGTACCTTTCTATTTAAGTTTAGAATACATCAAGAAGTTTCGAAGGCATAGATCTATATCAACATATGTGTTGATCAACACTGACCCAATGATCGACATGATACATAATATTAAACAATAGTATATAATGGAGTTTATCAACACATAATGTTAAAATATGCATTTTTCAACACTAACATGTTGTTTAATACACTATATATTATTGTACAATGCTATATATCAATGCTGTATATCAATGGATGTATTTTTAATTTATTAAATTTTAATAACTAATATGATTTTATTAAAACATATATATATTTACAAAATATTCATTTTGTTGTTCAATACGTCGAATTATTTGTACTAATTTTATGATTAATTTTATAGGCATAACGTTATATATGTTTGTAATCTGCAATAAGAGACAATCATATTTATAAAAGTGACTTAAATTATTTTTGTAACAAAAATCATACTATTGTACAAGCGCAAGGTCAAAAGATGAATAATCTTCAATTTCAATGTTAATTAACATAAGAACCTAAATATATAGAATATGTTATTATTTGGCATTGTTAGAAATAGTTATTAACATAATAATAAAATTACTAGTATCATTGACTGTACCTTTCTGAAACATGCATCTTCATCTGTATTATATTCTTCAGTTTCATCTTCGCTTATATTAATCGATACATCACTAAAAGATAGTTCATTGTAATATCTACTTTTGGCTTTAATATAATCTCCACTAGAAGTAATATTAGTATAATTATACCAGCTGATTTTACAATTAATCGCTTCAGTTAACCCTTCACACAAGTCAAAATATTCATTTAACGCTAGTAAAAAATGCTCTAAAGCCATTAAAGCTTTATCAGCTAAATCATTTTCTAACTTGTAATTAATGAAAAATATATTAAAATCTTTCAAAAAACGTGACTAATAGCCCATTCATCATAGTTTTTCATTTGATATCAGTTAACAGTTTTACGCTGAAACAAATATATAATTATCGAATTACAATAAACCTGTAGAAAATAATAGCGATTTAACATTTGTATACAACTAAAAGCAACGAGAAAACAAATAATGACCATTCTAATCATTTGATCTGTTGTATTACGCCTGTTACTAGCTCTATACAGTTTTAACAGCGTCTTTATACAAAGATTCGTATGTCTCTGTTATATAACCATTAATTGCCTATGCTCCTTAATTGCTGCGATGACATGATAGCACCAGTTATGTAGTTGTGGTAATCAAAGCTCTGACGGGGAATACAATTTGAAAAGGTTTACAAATGATGTTGCCCAACTTGTAATTAGATCCTACAAGCAAAATAAAATATGTTAATTGTTAAATGTAATAATATAGGTGATAAAATATAAATACTAATATTTATTATACCTCAAAAATTTCCAGTTCTGATTTTAGAAAATAATCCCGTCTACTGTATAAGTACATCTTATTCCAATAATAATATACGTTAACTAATGCTTTATCAGCTCTTTTGGCTTAATTTTCACTCAATAATTCTTTGTGATATTTTGTGATTATTCCTTCAATGACAAAAATAAACACTTTCATCATATTCTGAAATTCATCGGCCATAAACCGCTTAACATTTTCTAACCCGTTTTTAAATAACTTAAGACTGGAAAATCTTGAAATTTTGGTTAAGCGATTGTCAAGTTTGTTAACTGCTACTTGACTACATAAATCCTTTAACAATTCTCTTGTATAACTCACTTGATAGTTAAATAGACTCAGGTCGAGATGATGCATACGAGCAGGAATTGTTACCATATAAATATTTAAATGAATATAAGTAACATTGTTGAATAAATACTATTAGAAAATTATCATAACTAAATGCTATCTTTAACAATCACATGAACTTATGGGTATTTCCAGAAAATATTTTCCAAATCATGTAAAGAATATTATTATGTAAGACCTTGTTCAATAAAATTTTTCATACTTTCTGATGTTCTTAAAATAATTTGATCCTTTGTTAACTCTACATTATCCAGATTTCCGCTTTCTATCAAATATTGATGACATAGACATTTACAATTGACAGAATTATATGTTAGATTTACCGTGGCATTTTCTGGAAGATCTCCTAACATCACAGAAATAAACGAATAACACTATAATTCATTATTATCTATTTGAAGATCAATTCTGTTGATATTATAATCAAGTATCAAGCGTGTCAATATATTTAAAGAATATTGATAAAGGACGTGTTTAGTCAATTGAAAGCTTCTAGATTTTTTTTGAGTGTTTATTTTTGCCTTTAATTGTGGAAAGTACCCTAAAAGAATCTTTGCATTGGATTTATCCTAATCCAGCTAGGTATATTTCCTAATGTCAAATAAATAGGATGTTCGCTGATTTTTCTCAATTGGTCACAAGTTGTCATGTCAGAATACAAGATGATTGATAAGACTTTTGCTCTGTTGAAGATCGAATTTTGTATCCTTTCCCACCACTCCTTATTATACTGTTCACGATAAATTCTCTGACCTTCATGATATAATGGCTCAAATTCAAATTTACAATGCTGAAAGATATTTTGATTACACAACAATTCCTTTATAGCATCAAAAATTAAACAATAATAAAAGTAATATGTTTCCTCCTTGTATACCATTATAGGATTCTTTTTGAAAGAAATATGTGATAAATTCATCTGATCTAATATCTGACGGCCTTGTTTTATTGATGTAGGTAAATTCACATCATCGCGATAAATCTTTTTTGAAAATTTAAGTAGATTACTGCCGCATGCATCTAACAAGTTTCATTTGATAAGTAACTTCATAAAATCTCCAAATTCTTCACTTGGAAATTCTGGTTTGTTTGTTACTGAACTTCTAACATCAATGGACTTAAAAAGCAAAGCAGGTTCAATGTTGATTAATTCATGCTCAATTTCAATATTATTTTTCTTTTAGTATATAAGATATTATATTAGAATGTATATTTTTGTTTGTACTACTAAAGTTACCAAAGTGATATAAATTAACAAAAATCTTACTTTATCGACATCATCCAACTCTTCCTCTTCTTCAACCAACTCCTCTTCTTCAACTAGCTCCTCTTCATCATCAAACTTATCTTCTTTATCAACCAATTCCTCTTCAATATTAACTAACTCTTTATGGCCATAAACTACTTTGTTTAGATAATTTTTATCATTGTTCACTTCTTTTTCAAGTTGGTTTTTATAGTACACTTCTTCCTCATTTTTTAGTTGAGTATTTTCTTTAACAATTATTACCTCTTTCTCATTTTCTGGTTGTAGACTTTTTTCAGTAATTTCATATAAAATTCTATTGATTGCACTATCATGTGTCTTTATGTGATTCTGTAAAGCACCGCGATGGGAAAATTCTCTTTCACAATATGAACATTGGTAACAAGACATTTTTTGAAATATATTTTTTTAATTTGTTTAAAAAAAGTTTTATATTAAAGTTTTAACTGTTACTTTTAACAATAATATTATTAAAATATGATCATATGAATAGTATTTAACAATGCGATTAGTTCATAAGGTAATTTAATCATTAATAATTGTGAAAAAATATTGTTTATTAATTAGCGTTAGAAGAAACTCAGAAATTTATGCATTTTACAGATCAAATAAGAAATTTAGAAACCAATGCATATCTAACATTGTATGACCTTTTTAAAAAAAATTGTATCGATTCAAAAAAAAATTGCATTAATTTTTTTTTTGATGCATCATCTAACGAATGATGAAACTATTAACTCTTGGCAATTTTTAAGTGATGAAATACATTTGACTCCCAATGAATTTTTAGCATATAAAAGAAGGCGGAATGAGAATAAAATGAAATTCTTTCTTGTCTTAGAAATAAAATGTTTGGTAATTATAATCATTGATGATTATTTACAATATTTTTATTCTACAGTTTTTTTTAATTTTATTGTTTTTATATAGATCATGAGTAATAAAGGCAAGAATATACCTGTTACCTTCAATTTATAATGACTGAAAAGAAGATTAAATCGTTTAGAAAACAAAAAAGTATTTATTTTAGTTTTATGTCATCTACAAATTACGTTTATTCAAGTTTGCTTATATATGTTATAATTTTCTTCTAGTATTCTCTGAAGACATCAGAGACTGGTATGAAACAATCAATTTTATTTTATTTTGTCAAATATCATCAAACAAAATTACATTAATCTTTTTTTTTTTTTTAAAAAAAAAATAATTATTTCAATAGATACAGCTGATGTTTTACCACCTGAAGATGACACTAATACACAATCTGCTTAAATACTTGCATCATCGTCTAAAAAAGTAAAAGTCTCAAAAATTGATTTATTTGATAAATCTTTGGTAAGTTTTCTTTATTTTTTTTTATTATTATTATTTTCTTTTTATTATTTTAATGTATTTACCATAATTTTTTACATTCTTACATCAGTTTACAAATGATGTGTTATCTATACTACTACCTCTACCTGTAGTCATAGTGCCTGAAGATATAGTACCTCCTTTTAGTAAATCAGCTCCTAGTAAAGTAACCTCCAGCAAAATAACTTTCACTTTTAGTAAAGCAACTTTCAAAAAACCAACCTTTACTAAAGCAAAATCTATAGTATACGAAGAAGCCTTCACAATATGTAGTATTTTCTCAACATGTAGTATTTCCTTAACACGCAGTATTTTTTCAGCACGTGATGTCTCAATATATGATACTTTTACAACATATGGAGCTTTTACAATACGCGATACTTCTACAATACGCGAAGGTTAGAGCTTATATATAACATATTTATTTTACATTTATTGCATTTATTAATGACAGAATGTTACATATTTATTTTCATTAATGATAATTAGCAATACCAAATATTGATCAATGAAGTTTAACGAAGTTACTTCAGGTTTGCTAATGAAATAGTGCAAAACTCGATCAAATAGATAAAAAGTAAAAGGATATCATTGATATGATCAATGAACAAAAGAACCAAATTACTAACATTATGTCACGATTAGAATGTAATTCTAAAGTTGAAAAAGGTGGAAGTAAAGGAAATAAACGTAATGAAAAAGCGCAAACAGAATTTTTATCAAGTAAATATTTACATTACTTATTATTTTTTATTTCATTGTCTTTTTTATTCATAATTACTTTATGCTACAGGATTCAGTCAAGAAATTGGCAACTACGTTGTTTCATGAACATAAACAATTAAGTGACGATAAACTCAAAGAAAGACTGACATTGATACTTCATGATGATAATCATTGTATCAAACAACTTCAAAAATTAAAGGAGAAGGGTGTCACATTTGATCAGCTCTGGAATAAAAAAATTTATTCTACTGTTAGTATTCAATAATACCAGTTAACATATTTAACAAAATAGTCAATATATTAACATATTATTTGATATACAGCTTCTTAATGCAAGTCACAATAAAAGAGGATATTATATTCAACATGTCAAAGAAAGTTTGTAGTCTACTTTTGGAATTAATAGGATAAAACCATATGAAGACAGTTATAGCAAAAGCCAAATAAAAGAATGAAAATAGCAAGATAATGTTAAAAAAGTTCACGAAAACTTGTACATGCTAAGTGACCCAGATAATTCTTCATCTAAAATGTATATGGATGTAATTATTCAATCTGTTTTTCTTGAAAAAGAACATACATATATCAATGCTATTTAGACACAATCAGTCCTTGAAGCAATCTTTAATGAAAAACATATATCAACTAAATTTAATGCAGAAGTTGTAGATTCTTGGATTGAAGTTTTAACAGATACCAAACAATAAGTAATTACAGTTTTCTTTTATTTATTTATTCATTTTTATTTGTTAACTATTAAATTTTCACTTCAGATTTTTTATTTAGAATGAAGATACGATTATAGACACAGCGTCTCCCGTAGAGCAACTTTGTGAACGAGAAATTGATGATGATGGGTTTGAGATTAATTATAATGATACGATTGATGATGATATACCATAAGTAATCATTAATAGACAGATTTTCTAATAGCAATTAGAATTAGTAATTAGCTATGCAATGTATTATATAATATAATAAGTAAATTTTGCTAATATTAATAAATTAATATTTTATAACATTGTTGCTTTATTGTATTTTTGTGCTAATCAATATATTGCTTTATTGTATTTTGTATTAATCAATGCATCAATTGATACCATCACATATGTTTTTCAACTTGCGTTATTAACTATATGTTGCTTTATACTTAAAACAGTGTTATTTTATGCGATTTTAAATGCATTGATTGACAAAAGGTTCATTGTACAACGTTTTTTGCTGTTAATCAACACCTGACATTTTTTAACACATTAAACGCCTCCCCAAAACTTCTTGATGTAATAAAATTTAATAAACAAATGAATGATATTTGTATAATCTTTTTATTGAATCATTGTATAATTTTTATAATCCTATATAAAAATTCAATTTGTAAGTCTACTATAATTTATGCATAATAATATATTATTCGATGTATTTAAGATGAAAATTATTTTTTTTACACAAATATAGAAATTTTCAATTATCATTTCAAAAAAAGGAATTAAACAATTTCATCTTATTCTTACGCATTAAATTTAAAATTCATTTCTTAATAATACTTAGAGATAACAGTTTATTCAAATAGAATACTTAGATTATTAATATTTAATTGCCTTTTTGGCATAACCACTCATTATATATATTTGATTATAAATATTTATAATCAAAATATTATCCTATCTGAAAAGATATTATAGAAAAGTGATTTTTATATTATATTGTCAATTTATAATAAAAAAATTTATTGAGATTATTTAGAATATATACTTGTTATTCTACATATAATAGAAAAATATATATAAGTCACATATACGTAAGCTTATGTGATTTTATATTAATTCTGAATAACTTAAGTAATCTGTAATGAAGTTTGAAATAACAGGCTTATTTCATTATGTATTATGTATATACTAATGAATTTTTTGTCTATATACATTTCTTTTTTTTTAAAAAATATTTTAGGTTTATTACATGTCTAAAGAAGTCAAATGACGTAAATTATAAAACAGAATTTGTGCATAATTATTATAAATGAATGAAGAGTCAATTAAACCTTGCAAAAATGTCATATATACAAATAAAAAAGAAAATTTATTAATACAAAATTTATATTTATATTCTTCAGTTTTAATTTATATTATAAGCTAAGAAATGACAAAGCATTTCTAATTCTATATAAAAATAAGAAAATCTAAATTTGAATAATATTATTTCAAACATAATTAAAGATGTAATTTCATTACTAGTAAATTAGATACTATAAATTTAAATACATATTTTGAATAAACATAATAAATATATATTTCTTAATTGTTGTATTAATATAATAATTCATATCATATTATAAATCAATGGAGTAATTAATAAAAATTTCCATCAGTATATACATAATACTAATGGGATAAGATTTATTATTTATATAGTTATTTAAATAATCTTTTTTCAAACTTTAGAAGACTATAATTGATTGATTAATATTGTAATTTAGGTTTATTGTATATATTTAAGATAATTTTATTGATTTTATTAATAATTTCCTATAAAAAAAAAATGTTCAGAATTTAACAGGTAAATGTATTGAAATAATAATGTACAAATTTTAACATTTTTATTATTCAGAACATATTTCAAATCTTAGTGAATTTCAGATATTCATTTTTTCTGAAATATGTCATTATCTAGAATTTAATGATCGATTTCTTTAGAATGCAAAACTGGATATTTTTTAGATATTTTTTAGACATAATTCATATTTTTTGAATAATTTCTAGACAATATTTCTATTTTCTGAATGTAATCCATTTTTTTAACATTTTCTAAACATTTTTACTATTTATATTTTAGAATAATGGTCAAATTATAGTAAGAATATAAGCTAAAATTAATTTTTAATATAAGTCAAAATTTAATATTAATATACCAAAATATATAATTTAATACGTAATATAAAATATAATACTACCTAAAATTAATTTAATAATAATATAATTGAACAAATTACAAATTTGTTACTATTGTACTATCAACAAATAATACTGAACTACATTATGCAGACAGTATACTTTGAACTTATTAGAAAATAATTTGAACCTGACATTATTCATTATTTGTAACACACAATAATTTATACAAATAATCTTATGTAAAACTACACTTCAGGTATCATCTAAGGATTTAAATCATAGAATAACACCTCTTCTTTCAGAATGTATACTCAAGAAGATAAAAGAAATATCAAAATCAGTAAATATTGCTATCCCTAAAATAAAAATAAGTATATTAATTTAATAACAATATAATCAAACAAATAATAAATTTGTAAACAAATATATTTAAAAGATTCTCATTACCAAAACTTTAAATATTATTTTCTTTAAAATAAAAAATTTATATACTAATTTAATAGTAATAAAATTAAACAAATAACATATATTGCAAATAAAAGATAGATTCTTATTATAAAAATTTTAATATTGCTCTCTCAGAAATTTCATATGAATCTGAAGGAGATATTGCTGCTAATTCTATAATCTTTGAAAGAACTATTTATATTAAGAATTGCTAATTAAAGTCTAAAAAAGTAATATACTAATTTAATAATAATATACATAAAATAAATAATAATTGAAATGTGCGAAAAATATATCTTAAAGGTTTTCATAATAAAAAAGATATTCAATATTAACATTTTCTAATTTAAAAACAGTATATTTAAATAAAATAATAAATACAAAAATATTTATTAAATTAAAATATTTCATATTACTATTTCTGAATCTTACCAAATTGATTTAAATTCAAAGCATTTATTAAGAGCTTATCACCATAAATTTTTATAATTAAAAATTCTTTTTTTTTATTTAAAAATTAACTTTTGTAGATTATATAAAATACTACTGAATAACACATTCTATATTCTAAGAAAATATTCTTTTTTCCATAAAATTACATATATTTTTGTTGTTAAAGTTGTATATTTTTTATCTACTTATAAGAAGATCTTTAAAAAATTTATTTTTAAAGTGAATCTTCATATAAATATAAAATAATAATCACTTAAAAGAAAATCAATTGTTAAATTGGTTGTATATATAACAATTTATTAATTTATTAATTAATATTAGTAGTAAATTTAATATTTTACAATAGTTAACTATAAATTAAAGTAATTCAATTATAATTACACAAATTTTTTAAATATGAAAATGATCTGCATGTGACATATTTGATATATATTTAAATTTTCTTGTGTTACTTTTGTATTGTGTGAAATATAATCATTATATTTTAAATAAAATATATTTTTATTGATTTTGCTAATTTTTATTGATCTATTTATTTTGAAAATATTTGTTCTTTATTTTTCATTAGCATAAAATTATTATTTGAATTATATTTTTTTGTATTATATATTTTAAGATATTCAGTTTTTTTGTTTATTTAATTTTATATATTTGTAAATATTGTAATTGACCTGATTTTTTTTTTAAAAAAAATTTTTCCTTTTATTTTTTTTAAAATAAAAAAAACACAAAATATTAAAAAAAAATACAAATCAAATAAAATATAATATACAATTATCAACAATTTTATATATTTCAGATTACAGAAAAAAATTTTGAGTAGTATTTTTTGCAAAAAAAAATTTATTTACTTTTTTTTATACAAATTGTTTTAGGTAAATATAGAAATATTGATTAAATAAAACATATAAAAATACCTTAAATAAAGTTATTTAACAAATTCAAATTTACTTAAATCTCAATTTTCATCAAGGTTGATTTAATATTTGTGAAGTTCATAATAATAATGATACTACTTTTTATACTAGTTAATGATTTTAATCATTTTATTTAAAAATTTAAATAGAATTAAAAGTATATAAAATGCTATTAGTATTATTGATTAAATTTTGACTAACTTTAATAATTCTTATTAAAGAAAACTAAATAAAAAATTAAATTAAAAAATATAAAATTCATTAATAAATAAAATATAAAGTAATATAATTTAATTAAAAATAACAAAAAGTAATGAGCATTAAATAAGATTAAAAAAAATTTAAATTTAAATAATATAATTTAATTAATATTCATGATTTTTATTTATATTTATTTTTTTAATTCGCTATTTAAAAAATCTATATTAAAATAAAATACAAATTAAAATAAAAATTATCAATATAATTAAATGTTTTCAAAAATTTAGTTTTATATTTTTATTTATTATAAATAAATTTTAAAGTTTAATTGATTTGGTTATATTGTTATAATTGAAATTGATTTTCATCTGAAGTTAAAATTCAAATAATCTTTGAATGTCTAAAATTAAGATTCAAAGATCAGTTAACTGAAATTGGAATTCTAATTTTAGATATCCTTTTTTATTATCTGAATTTTAATTTCAGTTATAATTTATTATTCAATTTTTATGTAACTTTTAATTTTAGTTAAATTTTAATATTAGACACAAGTGTTGTTTGAAATTGGGATATCTGAATTAAACTTCAGATAGAATCTGAATTTCAAATATAAGGCCATTTGAAATTAAAATATCTAAAATTAAACTTTAGATAAAATCTAAATTTTAGACAAAGGCTATCTGAAATTGAGATATCTAAAATTGAACTTCAAATAAAATCTGAATTTTAAACATGAAGTAATCTGAAATTAGAATATCTGAAATTAAACTTCAGGTAAGATCTGAATTTCAAACACAATACCATTTAAAATTAGGATATCTGAAATTGAATTTCAGACAGAATCTAAATTTTAGAAACAAGGCTATCTGAAATTAAGATATTTGAAATTAAACTTCAGAAAGAATCTGAATTTCAGATATGAGACCATCAGAAATAAGATATCTAAAATTGAATTTCAGATATAAGGCCATCTGAAATTAGAATAACTGAAATTAAACTTTAAATAAAATCTGAATTTTATACAAATTATATATTTATAAATTATAATTAAAGTAATATAAAGTATCTATATTCTACATGTACTGTACATAAACAATTTATTTTAATTAATAAAATTTTTATGATTTTTAACTGTTTTTTATTTATTTTTTTAACTACTCAATTATAATAAAAAAAATTAATGACTCCTTTTCTCTATAATTAAAATTTGAAAATATTTATAAAAAGTTAAGTAATTTTATTTTAAAATTAGCCTCTTAGCTTCAAAATAAAATAATTATACAAGTAACTCGCAAAGATAGAAATCCTTTTTTATTTGCTTTTTTCTGTATTAAAAGAATTTAAAAGAAATAAATGGTGAATGTTTTTAACATGTTCTTCTAATGGAATGGTTATTTTTTGCTTTTTTAGATTGTATCACTTTGGTCTGAAGTTTTTTAAAAAAAAAAAAATCTGAAAAAATAAAGGAAAACAAAAATGAATAAAATTACTTACTTAGCTGACGCAACACCTAATGTGATCGAAAAACCTGCATGAAAATAAAAGAGAAATAAAATAAAACTAAAAAAAATAAAAATAAAAATAAATTTAAAAAAAAACCTTACTTACACTACCCTTGGAAAAGTATCCGGTCAACCAAAATAATATTTTATTTATTTGAGATTTTTGATATAAATAAAACATTTAATATATTT